>JABEEO010000832.1:0-11773 GCA_013364945.1 Fusarium tupiense | reverse complement strand
TAATTGTGTTCTCATCAGACATCGCCCCCTCATGTATCGCACTAAACCCCACCGAAATAATCTCTCCTCTGTCCCCATTTCCCAACCTTTCCCCGTAGGCCCCTTGCTGCTGTTGATCAATTCAGAGATGGAAAGAAACAAATCGGATGAATCCGTGTTTAATAATTCTTTGACAATCTTGCATAGGTCCGTATGCCTCTCAATGAAGTCCTTACGCCTGTGCTCGGCTACCCATTGAAGTACCATGTTCTGCACATAGCGTTCAGCTGCATCTGGCCTATTGCTCTTTTTGTGATGTTCCGAGGCCAAGGTTTTCCAGAATGCTCCGATACGACTCTCCCCACCATGGTAGGTAGGACTGAGCCTCGAAACTATCATCAACCATAATCCGATGGTATCGTTGTTCTTTATACGTCGATAGCCTTCTTCTGGCGGATATTCCTCCACCTCAGCAATCGTGTCAACGATTGAAATGTCCACCTTTAGTATGCCCGCCTGTGGGTTAGAGATACCAGCTTGACGACCTCCTGCAGCATTGTATCGATTATCGTAGATTCGAGTGGAAACCAGCTGCACGTTGAAAGCTGGGACCCAGGATGGAAGATCCGCGGGGCGTTCATGCTTATTTCTCATTACCATTAGGCTTTTTTTCCATCGTGGGGCTCCAGGCTTTTGAATAAAAGAGAGCAATTCGGGAGGTTCTAACTCATCTAACATCGTGCCGTTTAGATCGTAGACTTTATTGTATCCTTCGGCACGGAGAAGTATCATGGCCATCTCAGTAAATACCTCGGCGATTGACTTTGAATAGTCCGCTGTTAGTCCTTCTGAACACCCCGAAACATTCAGCAAAGCAAATACCTTATCTCTGGGGTCAGATACAGCAAAGTCCCAAGTGAGAAGAAACAGGGCAAGGAGACTCAGTTGATGGCACAGAGGGTTGATGGTGTCTGTTCCAAGAAAACTCTTTCTCGCATTTGTTGCATCTCTGGACATGAGGGCATTTCGACTTCTGATAGCGAAGAGAGTCAAGATTTGTGCACCTGGCCCAGCCGTTCCAAATTTTGCAGTGGGCCCACCGTCACTTAGTATATCATTCGATGCGCTCTCGCCAAAAAGCATGAACAAGAGGGCGAATATACTCGACCACTCGAAATGAAATGAACCACAAATCATGTAGATGTCTTTGGCAAGTGTTGCTTCCTGGATTACCCATGTACGTGAAAACCAGGTGCGGGTAAATAGGTTTATAACACTTTGCACCTCCGCAACTGACATAGCGACATTGTGAGGCCTATCATTTATGGCAAGGACTTTCCCTCTCTGATGATCACAGTACCGTGTATAAGAGTTACGGTAACTTCTAGCAAGTACCTTGGATGGCTGAAGAACGGGCTGGGGGATATTTGACAAGCAATTAAAAGCCGCATTAGTCGTATCATCTTCTTCTCCAAGCCATGCCACAACACATCGCGCCGATCCATAGATCTGCGACATCATTGCAACTTGGCTATTACGCTCAGCGATATCATCCTGATTGATACATATGGCATCGATCCACAGAGATACACCTCTGCCATGCGTAGACGCCTCCGAATGAGAATTGTCCCCACGTTGAGATACCCAATTGCGTAGGATCTCGCGAGTCTCATCCCACCGGCGGCGTTTTCGTGCAATACAACAGGCTAGAGGGTCGCGATTGCTGTTATCCAGGGTCGTTGGTTGTGCTCCAGCAAAAAGAAGGGCTTTCACAATTTCTGGATACCCATTCTCGGCTGCGTAATGTAGAGCTGTTTCGCCAAACTTGTCTTGGCATGCGTGATCGGCACCCTGCTCAAGACACCTCATAACCAGTGTCAAGCTTCCTTCCTCGGCGGCTTGTATGAGCCTCGTCTTATTCCAGGGCTGATATCGCTTATCAATATCTTCTGATAATCTACAAGGCTCTTGGAGTCGGTAAAGGGCCTCGTAAAGATTCCTTGTGATATAAAGTAGGCGGCCATTGACAGCTATGACATGTTTGTGCTGAGTAGCATATTCATCGGGCAATCCGTGTCGGACAGGTTTAGGGTTTTCCCAAGTGTAAGATAAGGCATCGTAGAGAGGTCGATGCTTATGCTCTGAGGGTTCAAGCACGAATTGCAGCAGGGGAACTCCATTAATAGAAGCTGCTTCCGGGGTTTTCTGTCTATTGACTGGCCGGAGGAGGCGTATAGATGTCGGGGATGGAAGCGCCTCGTATTCAAAAGTCTTGTACTGGAGAGGAAGATTCATTGTGACGATGTCTGAGCAACCTAAAGGTCCGTGGTGAAGGAGGTACAACTAATTTATTTCCTTGCTTGGCCCCGCTTTGACTGGAATCTGCCTGTCTGTCTGCCTTGTGATAAGCCATTTCTGCACAATTTAAAAGACGGCCGCCTCATTGACCAGTAAGCAGAAGGGAAGCCGTGGAAAAGCCGTCTCCCTCACAGTAAGCCAGTTTTAAATAGGCTGAATACCATGCTGACTACTGCAAGGTTGAAAATAACTCAAAAACGCATACTGGCCGGAATACGAAGGATAATAGCTGCTATCCGCACTTCCAACATGGCTGTGTACATAGCGCTTACTGTCAGTGGGCCACATGCAAGTACCCACTCTTCTCATAATCCCGGACTATAATGATCTGATATTATAGCCTCTGTCAAGAGCACGCCAAAACCACCACGAGATACAATTCGGCCGTACTGCACAACATACCCAAAAGACATCCTGTTGCTTCTTCGCCCTAATATGACAATGCATTTAGGACTTCTACCTTCTGATTCAGGATCAAGACTCCTTCGTCACTGGCTATCGCGCTAGTTCAAGCCGTTTTATAGAGTCCGCCTATGCTGTATTTGCCTAGTAGAGACAACAGGTCATCAAGTCACGTCATCATTAGGCCAGCATAGCTCTCACACCACTTACTGGAGCATCTACGCCATGGCGGGCCGCTCTATAATGAAAAAGTCCACCATTGGATGGTAGTGCGGGGACAATCAATGAATTTCAACGCTTCTTTACCCATTATCAGCTTTTGACTTTTCATTGTTAGCAGATGCCGGGCTGCATATGGTTTAAGTCAGGCGAACTTGCTGAATCTTACATGTCAAGTACCCCGCCCTCCCGGCGCTTAATCATCAGCTGCAAGTCCTCTAAACACGTTCGGAAGCCGGTCAGCTTCATGACCGCATTCAACGTCGTGAAGTATACAATTACTAATATATTCTATGTTTTAAATTAAGAATCTGAGCAGTAATAGCCTCACTGGTGATATCTGGCGGGGAAATGCTACAGTACTGCACCTGGTGAACCTACCCGGACAAGCCGGTATTGTTTCTCTTTTTGCTAATGTCCAAGTTGTTATCCAGATATATCATTCATAGTGGAGATTTGTAGCTTTTAGCTTAAATCCGCAGATAGAACTTAGACCGCAATGTTGTAAATTGTCTGTCTTACTACTGCTTGAAAGGTTCGGTAACAGAGCAGGCAAAGCGCCAGCCCATTCAACAGGGTCTTGTCAGCGAATCCTGGGGACAGCTCTGAACTGGACTGGGTAATGACTTGAGCCTTATTTACACTTGAAACACTGGGCCAATGCTATCTGAACACAATAGTCGCTTTCCTTAATCCAACGTATAACTACGGCTCTTAATAGGTTAAATAAATGCACTTCCCTTCCCACCCACCTTCTGTAATCACATGGTCAAAGACCCACCTCCCAAGATCTTCTTTACTTATGAAATATCCGATCTTAGGCCCTGGTTCTTGAACATTGTCTTCGTCACTAACAACGCCCCATTCCCAGCCAACTTTAAGCTGCCCGTCACCCTTTGCCTTCCCCTCTGTTAAAACTACTGGTCGCATGAGAACAAAGTCCCGTACATGGCGACCTCTATCTTCGAAGATCAGATTTTCCATCTTTTGCTTATCTGCCAGTGGCCCCCCCACAGCGTAATGGTATGGAAGATAGACGGGCAGAGGTACCCCTCGCTTCCGCCCGCATCCTGCGGCGCTTACAGCCACGAGGAGAGGTTTCTGTGAGCTGGTAGTGCCAGTGATACCGGAAGCAGAAAGGTTGGAGAGAGCAGTGTAGATCACTTTAATAGCATCTTCACAGATCGTTGTGTCTTGCAGCGGGAGAGGTCTCGTGATACTCCATTCAAATCTAGGGCGTGAGCCGACGCCGCTGAGTATAAAGTCAACAACGAACTTGGCGTTGGTTGGGCTGATGAGGGCTTGTGCGACGGCAGTAGGATCCTTCACGTCGCCCCGATGAACGGTAAGATATCGGTTAATAATACCCGGTGGAACACCTTTCTGGGTAATCAGAATGTCGCGCAGCTTGTCCGGGTTCCTAATAACTTGTAATCTGTTAGCAAAGGACATGTAATAAGTGTGATACACGAGACGTACAAGCTGTACAATAAAAACCTTTATTCAGTGCGCTTACCAAGGCTGTCGCCACACATCCTCCGGTAGCACCAAAGCAGGCTATAGTTGGCTTTCCCTGATGCATCATTGTATTTATGAGTGTTGCCAATATGAGTGAACGAGAATATCAGATTTAAAGAGTTCAATGCAAACCTCCAGATACAATAATAAGTCTTAAATGCGAGTAAATAAAGACAGGTCGGTTTATTAAAGTAAGAAAGTCTGTGTTTTATAATGAACTGACTAAGTAATAACACTTTCCAGGCTTTCCATGTAACGCGTTCAAGAGAGTTACACTCAATTACTAATCTCATTTACCCTATTCTTAAATATTCTTGAACAAGTTCATACCATCTAACCGAGTTGGTACTAGTGCGTAACGCACTTGCAGCTGGTAGCCTCCAGATTACTAAAGCAGATTGCATTGAAGTAAGCATCGATCGGCTGGAGGGAAAAAATTCCATAAACAGCTCAAATTTGGCGCATTAAGATTGAAGTAAATGAGTCGGGACGACCCAAGCCCGATCTGTCTCCAGCGTTGACCACCAGAAGGGTTTCGGAACAACCAAACGCCTTCTCGCAATTCCTTAGTGTGGCTCGGCATGTCTGTTGCCCCGAATACCCAATACTGTCGGTCTGTACTCTCCAATATGCCGTCTCACGAAGACGATTGGTATGGTGTCACAAATCCTGCGGAGAGAAGGAAGAGACAGAACCGCTTGAGACAGAGAGCCTGGCGTAAGTATTTGCCCGTATCCTTATCTAGGACAAACGATGTCGACGTACCACCTTGACTCATTTTCCAGACCCTTAGTTGACACTTCTTTAGGTGCCAGAAAACAGTCATCTCAAACTTCGAGCACACGTGGCGAATCTCTCTACAAAGAAGGCTATGGTATGCTTGTTAGTGTTGATTTGTATAGCAATACAAATGTCACACATGACTCGTCTATCATGGAGCCATTTCAAAATTCCGAGGGCAAAGTCCTTGCATATGCAATTCAATGGCCAGAAGTAAATGCCCGAGTTCAATGTGAGACTCACAGACTCATACCGCCACTGTTGCCATACTCGACATTCTCTTGCGCGATTCAGCCACCACGCTCGATCGTATTTCCACTCTCCGCGGATCACTGCCTCATCACGCTGGTTCAGTATAACGTTGTTCGTGCCTTGCTGCACAATATGTCCCTGCTCTCACTACTATATCACCTGCCGCCGGGATGTCATAGTTCGTTTGGCGTGTCTGAATTTGATATTATAGGAGTGGAGCACATTCCATTGGATCTCCAAACAACGTCCCTCCAGCGGTCAAGAACCCCTCCTTTCTGGGTCAATGCACTACCTTTCGCAAAGTTACGTGACAACCTGATACTTATGGCTGATAGATACGACAGCCATGAGCTTCTTCTTGACTTGGGGCTGAGAGTTTACGAGGGGTTCGATGACATAGAACGATGCGGCTTTCTGGTTTGGGGACATCCATGGCTTGCAACTTCATGGGAAGTGAGCGAGGGGTTTGTGCGACGATGGGGCTTTTTGTTAAAAGGCTGTCCTGAAGTAGTTAAATCGGCGGATCGTTGGAGGCTGTTGCGGGGCGAAGAAAGATTAGTGGCTGATGTGACCTAGACAACACATGGGTGAACCACTACAGTTCACCCACCACTTTGCAATTGGCAGATATTATTAGATATAAGTAAGGCTAAGTTGGGTTTATGGTCTCCGACTTTCCTCCTGACATTGATGATCGCGACAACGCTGGTCGGACCGCAATAGCTTGGGCAAGTGAAGTTTGGTGAAATATGATGCTGTAGGCGTGGCTAGCGAGGGGAACGCATGTGAATGGCACGAGCTAGAGAATATGGTAGTTCTCTTGAAGGTTATACTGATATTGTGAAGCTTATCTTGAAAAAAGACGTTGATATTAAGGTATAAGTTGGCTCTTACGGAAAAGGCCCGCATTCAGGTTCCGGCAAGGCTATGTTGAGATAGTGAAGCTTCTCGCGTACGGCGTAGCAAAGACCATCAACAATAATAGCACCTCTCAGCCGCACTAATTTACCTCAACACGGAGCGAGTAAATGCGCACTTGTTTCTTTGTACTAGAATGTTGATCAACGTCGCCGCGAAAAGGAGGTCTGATTGATGTTCAGTTTCATGGCATTGCAACATACTGTGCTAACAAAAAGCATACGGATTAGGAGCATCTTAAGAGCCGCATCCACTATATCAAACCAGCGTCTCAAATAATCTTGAAATAGCTGCTTCGCGAGCACAGGTAGTCATGGTTTGAGTGGTGCCACCAGAAATCCTCGGCACTGGTTCATCTTGTCCCATTTCTGCTGACATAGCACACGAATACCTGCTGAAATTTAAATTATATGTATCCTATTTTAAAGTATTTCAGTCACCTTCCAAGTAGAAAGTATCCTCAGTTATACCTAAAGCTCTAGAGTCTATTTGTCTTGCCTTACTAGACTTAACATATGTCAAGAGTGACCCAAATGGAAGCAGAGCGTGAGCCAGAGTTATCTCAATTACTGTTGACTGAACTGTTATCGTATGTCTTAGAATTAACTCCCTCCCGAACCTAAAAGATGCAGCGTTAACGATACTCTACTAGGTATCAATTTGCAAATCCAGTGAAATGGTAGGTCGTTTTAAAATTTGGTGCGTTGAGGTTTTGCTTCGTGGGACTAATATTGCGGTAATAAGATCGAAACACAAGACGTTCTTCTGAAAGAGAAGGAAATCAATCAAATGATTGAAATTGGCCCTTCTAGCACTTTGACAAACATGGCAAAGAGGACAATAATGCTGCTCTTCGGGAGCCGCGTTTGTTGCAATCGTTCGACGTACATGCTGCCGAAATACACTGAAACTATGCAAAACCGAACACAGCCACACAAAAGCCCTCCGCAGCCCACGAGTCTGTCCCAAAGGCTGGCCCTCCTGTCCCAGTAGCCACAGCTCCGTTGCTCGAACCTGAAAGACAGGCATCTACCGTGCCTACCAATGTGGAAGACGTGCCTATTCAGTCCAAAGATGTTGTTGTGGGAACAGTCGCGCAGAAGCTCCGAAAGCACTTCCTAGATATCGATTGTTCCAAATCGATAGCGCAACTTTGTGGAGGTACGAATATATAAATCCCTAATACCATTTTAAAAAATTCTTTCTGACTTAATCACTAGGTCGATCGACAATGGAGAACGGGCTTGTTGGCGAATTGTCCCTGATCTTCGACCTGTTGCCTTACAGAGCAGAAGAGATGGGAATTTCGGAACCGTCACAGATTGTATCCGGGAGTACGTTGACCACGAAGCTATTGACAGCTCATGGAAAGCTTACCGCATCCATCTTCACGCACAAGATGCTTGGGGGTTTCACAATAACGGATGCTCGAAAGCATCTGGAGGTGCAGTGGAGATTGTGAGTTGGACGACAAAAGGCCGTACTGTTGAGGATGGCAACAGAGGTTTTGCCCTCGCGACTCAAGACCAGGCAACAGGCGACAATGTTGCT
The DNA here is from genome assembly GCA_013364945.1 of Fusarium tupiense. Taxonomy (NCBI): domain Eukaryota; kingdom Fungi; phylum Ascomycota; class Sordariomycetes; order Hypocreales; family Nectriaceae; genus Fusarium; species Fusarium tupiense. The sequence continues at coordinate 3,796 of JABEEO010000832.1, read as the reverse complement.
GGAAAAAATAGCCGAAGCTTATGCTGATGAACAAGGATTAAAACTGCAGCCAACGACGGAAGTACCTATGTCAGCCACTACGATTAGCTCTGAAACGAAGGTTATAAGCGGATGCAGCGATGTTGAACTCTACATTTCCAAAAACATCCCACTCCCCGAAAGCGAAGCAATCATTAACGCTTAGAAAACTCTTAATAGTAACAAGACAGAAAATGATACATTGTAGGAAAAGATGGACCTCCTTACTACAGAATTAGGAGACGAATTCATCCGAGGAATCTTACCAGCATGGTTTCCTGCAAAAATTCGGAAATACGAATTTTGCTAGAATTGGGCTCTGCGAGATCTGTTTCTGCTACTTAATAGTATCTTCCGTGGCGAAACATCTTTGTACAACTCTGTAACACGCAGCACCTGCGACATGATCGTTCGCCGTTCGAATGATCGCCTGATTGATGTTATGCGTTACATGCTGAGTAGTAACAAACTGGCGGGAGACGAACTTTTGGTCTCGATGGCCAAGAGTGTATTGGCCATGCTGATAGAAAAGAGTCAAAACTGGCTTTCCTGCACCCAAACATCACGATTCTTTGGCCATGACTTACACAACCCGATCGACGCGTACGCGCAAGGAACATCAGGCTCGGACTCGGTAGAAGTGACAGTAAAAACACATTCACAGGGCACCTGGAAGTATGACACTTCACTTACAGACCTGTACAGATCAAGTCTGGCTTGTGTACGCGAAGATGGGCTAAGGCTCAAAGGAAAGACGGTACTCTTAACTGGCGCCGGGCCTTTATCTATAGGAAGAGAATTACTACAGCATCTCCTGGTCTCAGAGGCGCTCGTTCTCGTTGCGACGAGCCGTTTCTCTCCCACGGCTTGCCGTAAACTGCAAAGTCTTTACATGAAGTAGGGATTATCTGGCTCACAGCTCGTCGTCTGTCCATTCAACCAAGGCAGTAGAGGAGACTGTGAAAGCATGGTTGGTACACTTTTAGCGCCAAAGCCAAAGGAGGACTCGGATGGGACCTCGATTTCGTTATTCCTTTCGCTGCGCTGTCTGAGGAGGGGCAGACCGATGAGCTTGATTCGAAGTCGGAGAAAGCCCATCGCATCATGCTTACCAATGTGCTGCGGCTATTGGGGAGTATCAAGCAGCACAAGCAAGCCAGTCCAAGGAACACGAGCCAAGTCAAGGTCTTGCTTCCTTTAAGTCCAAACCACGGTGTCTTTGGCAGAGATGGATTGTATGCCGAGTCCAAGGCTGGGCTCGAGATGCTTCTGAACAAGTGGTACTCGGAGGATTGGACATCATATCTTGCTATTTGCGGCGTCACAATAGGGTGGGTTCGTGGGACAGGTCTTGTGGCTGTAGATGATGTTGTGGCTGCTGACGTCGAGGTGAGAACTGGTGTCAAGACGTTCTCTCAGTTTGAGATGGCTCAACGCCTCGATGCTCTTTTGGTCAACCCATTCGCTTATGAGGTCGAGATTCAGCCTGTCAAAGTTGATATATCAGGTGGCATGGCTGATACAACTAACCTGCGATCAATCTTGTCAAATATTCGCCGAGATATTAAGTAAGATTCCACTTCTACTCCGACTCATCGTGGTACTGGGGTCGTTGAGCTTGACGCGAATCGGAATTGTTGTTTGGGGGAAATATCACAGTTCAGCGCTGCTTGAGCCTGTACTTGCTCATTCGTGTCCTTTGGCAGTAGGGAGTAGGGCTCAGGGATGTCTTGTACAAGCGACGTCTCTATCGCTTTTGGAGTGTCAAGTACAATAGATTGCGCCAGGTCAGCTAGAACGGGGTGTTTGAACAGACCAGAGACCTACAAGGTGATCCCTCGCTAGCTGACCAAGGAAGCTAATTGCATAGCTTTGAGTGAATCACCTCCGCATCGGAAGAAGTTGTCATTGGTGCCTAAAGACGCCAGATTGTTGATGCCCAAGACTTGAGCCCACAAGCCGAATAAATTCCATTCCATCTGGGTCGTAGGTATTCTCTTCACTTGGTGTAGCGTTTGGTGTTTTGATGCGTCAACAAAGTGCTCAAGGTGCTCAGACGCAATGACCTGTAGCTTCTTGCGATCTGTCTTTCCAGATGTCATGAGTGGAATGTTTCTGAGCACCAGATAGTGCGCGGGTACGGGATATGGCGAGAGGATATTGGCCAGTCGCGACTCGAAGCTGCCCATCAGGTCCCTCACCTCTTCTGACAGATCCCTCGTAGACACGACGAGGTCCATGCTGTCTGTAAAGCCCTGGTCTTGAGTAGGTCCCTCAAGTCCAATGAAGGCAACCAGCGTGGGTGTGTCCGTTCTGAGCACGCCGACAACACATTTGAAGTCGGGGGCTAGACGTTGCAGCTGGTCTTCGATCTGCGAGACTTCGACTCGTTGTCCGCGTATCTTGAGCTGTGTATCCCTACGGCCACAGATGACAATGCTTCCGTCTGACTGATACCGCCCCAGATCGCCACTGCGATAAGCCCTGTCCGTCACTTGATCGAAGCCATCGAAGACGTTGAATGCCTTGGCCCAGTCGGGAGATTCAACAAGGACATCGTTGTTGCCGTTGATATAGCCTCGGGCTAGTAAAGGGCCTTCAATGACGATCTCTCCCACAGCACCGATTGGAGCCAGTTTTTGAACGTCGTTAACATCAGTCAACGACATACGGGCTGCAACTCCGTAGCCGATATTTGCCGTGTCGCCTCCAGGCTTGACGCTGTGCTTGCCACCGCACCATATGGTCGTCTCTGCGGGTCCGTACACGTTGAGCAGCTTGGTTCGGGTCCCCCATCCTGACAACAGGTCCTGGCCTACAAGTTGTGAGCTAGATGTGTTATTTGTAGTTGAGACTTGTGGCTGAGATCTTAACTCAGCGGACAGAACTTAGTCCTGGCCTACTGTCTCACCACCAACGGACAGGACCTTCAAAGAGGCATTGACAGTGTCTGGGTCCAATAAGGCAGCAACAGAGGCTATCAGGTACGCTTGATTAGCGCGGAGCGTTCTGATTGCTCCAGAGAGATCGCTGAGCCGTGCGTGGTCTAAAGGAATCCAGTTACATCCTCCGAGAGCGAGCGTGGTAAGCATCTCGGCGGTGCTGACGTCAAATATACACCAGGCGAATTGCAAAACTCGTAACTCGGGCCCTAATGGCATCCCTCGCGTCGTTTGGCAACCAACGAACTAATCTTAGTAAGAAATGAAAAGGCGCTAGCATGATATAGGGCAGCTAACGAACTAAATCTAGGGTAACTAACAAACTCTAGTTTGCTTATAAAACGTAATATAATCTCTGTAAAAATTAATAAGCCTATAATATTCTAACTTAAGATTATAATTAAATACTTTTTACCTTTAGAAACTATTATAAGTATAACTAATTATTAAATTTAACTCTTAACTCTAGATTTAATATTTTTAGTTAATAAGGGTAGCCTGTAAATAGTACCTAATTAGGAACTTCCCTTAACTACTATATAGAGATATAGTAGTTATACTTATACTAGCTATTATTAACAAGAGAAAGTAAGTTTACCTAAGATATAAGTAAAAGGGGTTTAAGCTATTACTATATAATTATATAAGAAAAGTGTTTTTTTATTTTATTTTTATTTATATTATTATTACTATTACTATTAAACTATAAGTTAATATAATAAAGTATTTTATCTATATAAATAACCTGTACTTATTATACTATAGGTTATATAAGTATATAGTTATATATTAAAAAATCTAAGCTTATCTCTGCAGTAATCCATATAGGCTAGTAA
>JABEEO010000830.1:0-15991 GCA_013364945.1 Fusarium tupiense | reverse complement strand
CCTTCCATACCATCCATACCAAGGTGACCCCTGTTGACAGACAGCCCACTGCCATCGAGGGAGCCATAGCAGAGCGAGCAGCATCGCGAGCTAGCACACCCTCTCTGTACGTACATAAGAAGGGGGGGCGTGTTCTTTGCTGCTAAAAGTTTTGATGGTGGCACTTCCATCTCTCTCCGAGAAACAAGGGATGGGGGGGGTGTTTGTCTGGGGTTCTTTTTTTTGCGAGCTGAAGAGCGGGAGGGAGTGAAAGGGGGGGTGTGACTGGATAGAGTTGCAATGATTTGCGCATGCGTATGCATATATCGAGAGTGACCCGTTTACTGGGATCAACTTGTTTTAATCTAAGGCGAAGCTATCCTCCACCTGGCAAAAAGTCCCCCAAGAATTAAAGGCCACTCACTGACTGTCTGGTGAAACACACAGACCAATCTGCGAGCCCTCACGTCTTCGGCGTCGGCGAAGTGAGGATGAGTTTTGCAATCTATTTTAGCTACGGAGGAGAAAGACCCTGAGAATGAATGAATGAATGTCAAATGGAGGATGACTCACCGACGGTTGGCCGAGGCACATGCAAGACAACGGTCGATGCTATTCCCAGATGGCATTTCTCGTTACAAATGAATAAACGATAGAGTAGAAATCACTGTCGCACATGCCGAAACAGCTGGGGGATCTAAACTTGGACCCTTCTATTTCACTCCACCATAATATTCTAGAACCACCAATACCGCCGGCAATCCCCTTCCCCTCACGATGATGTTACAGTACCGATGTCCATCCATCCATATCCATATCCATCTTGTATCAGGTAACAGCACATACAACCTCACATTAAGTCAAGATGCTTGCTCGTTCGCTATGCCTTAGCTCATGGATTGGGTACTCACCGCAATACTCTGCCACAGCACAGCACAGCACAGCACAGCATTCTCGTTAACTAGTTAGTCTGGAGTGAGGAAACTGTCTCCATGGCGGAGCCGTCGTCTAACTCACCTTAGCCTTCAGGGTGCTTGCTGCGATCCACAATATGAATCAGAGCTGTCTCTCTCTGGCCGCCAGACCGCGCCCTCTGCTCTGCTGCTCGAAATATTTCGTGACGGTGAGCAAGAACAAAAGGTCTTGGACCCTTGAAAAAGGAAAACCAACGTCCCGCCTACTCCACCGCGAGGGGAGCAGCACCTCAGCAACGATGACCGCCTCCAAAGCAATACCTACTACCTATCTACTCGACTCTCACCGTTTTATCTGATTGGGAGTTGCATCACCCGAGCAGACACGGGCCGCCGGGCACGTGGAAGCCTCCCTCAATGAGCCAACCTAACCCCTTGGTGTGATCAGCATGTTGTACTTCCTAGAGCGGGATGCAACACGACCGTTTTGAGGGGTCGAGACCTCTCTGATATTGCTTCTTTGGAGAGACCAAGTCAACTTTTACTAGTCATGACATGCCAATTAAGGAGACTCGTCATTATTCGGGCATCCCTTGCCTGACCAGTCATCAAGGTAGGTAGGTAGGATGCTGTTTTGACTGGCTGCGATGATGCTGGTCTGGCTGAATCAATAATAGAAACAAGGTCTATCTGATAAAGGGCCTGCCTGCCTGCCTGTCTGCGTCAATGCACATCACATCAAAACATAGAAAAGATTTTCTTGCGCTGCATTGCGTGCAGGTCAGGTTAGTCTGGTTTACTGCGGTGCACGGCCGTGTTTTGTGTCATCGCTGTCTATTCTGCTGAGCGAGGGTAATTAATTAATTAATTATCCGTACTTATGTAATTACTTAATTACAGCAAAATATGGATGACAGAGCGAGAGTAATGAACCTGTCTGACCCACTGCCAACGTCTCAGTCCCTTCTCGACGTGCCCTGTCTGTAAAGTTCCATTGGACTTGGATGAGCGACACTGGACGCTTGGACGCTGACGCCATTCTCTGCTGGGCTGGGCTCGGCTGGGCTTTCGTATGGCCCCTGGCGAATTTTAGAGGGCTCAAGTACCGTCTTGATTCCATGACACACATGTCCACTGCCGGGTATCACCATTCGGAGAATGACCTCGTTCCGTTGCCCAAAACGACTGGGACAGACAAAACAAGGCTGTCTGGGCCATATGGACTACCCGAGCTTAGACATGACATGACCCCATACACGACAGCATCGCATCGTGCATGGAATTGGCATTTTAGCACGCATATTTTGGCGCTCTGCTCCACTGCACACGTGGGCGCAATGCCGGTAGCGGTATGTCCTGTGCTGTGCTGTAGCCTGTGCTGCTGTCGGCTTGTCGCCCAGCCGAAACGTATCCGCTACCGAGAGTTTGATGAGTGTCCATAGTTACCATCTACAGGGCTCGCAGTGGTGCAAGGCCCCTATAAGCTTTGCTGGTGATGCTGTTATCTAGGCGCACCCGACCTCAACCTTGGTAGGTACACATTCACATTCACATTCTGATATCTTGTCGTCGCCAACTCATTCGACTACTGCACAATCTTTAAGCCTTTCACCCGCTGCCTCCACGTGAGTTTTCTACTTTCCTAATGAGGAACCGGTCAAACAGTTTCGACATGGCTATGCACAAGTTTGAGCCAGGCCTCGCTGCAGGCCTACGCTGTCAAGCATGAGAATCCCACCAATTGCGGCTAAACGAGCTCTCATCCTTGCTGCACTCTACAGGGGGTGTTTGTTCCGTTTATGTCAATGCTCATTTCATACATACATACATACATACATATCTCGATGCTTTTCGTGTAAGTTTTTTCTTGATTCATGACACAATCAATCACAGACCAGACCAGGTTTCAAAAGGAGAAACGCCCGACAGCACACACTCTCTCTTTTACGATGCGTCATGTTCAAGACTACTAAACTTAGCGAAAAAGCCTTCCGCTTCTGCAAGGCGTCTTCTGGAATACATAAATAATTTCCACAATCTCCACAGTCGATCCGACGCCGTCTCTTGGTTGATACCACACCGCTATCCAATCAGCCGTGCAAATCCAGATTTTCCTGCTCTCCATGGCAAATTATCTGCCAAGGGGGACTGACGGATGAGTCCTCCTAGCCTCTACCGACTGGCTGGACGACTTTGCCCGGGACCTAGGAATTCCCCCCCGAGCAAGCCAGACATGTCATGCTATGGAGACTACTTGTCTCCATACAATGGCCATGTCTAGCTGTAGCTTGTGTTTCTAGTTCTCCGAGACTATCATCGTCTACTCCGTGAAGAGAAAAAGCTCCTCTTTGCTCAAACGCCTTCAATCTTATCAATTCGATACTATTCATACCATCGCCAAATTTCGTTCGTTCTCGGGCTCGCTATTTGGTCAGTGAACTCCCCTGCCTCTGACGCCAAGTTCACCCTAGCCTAAAGAACCTGGCCTCTGTTGCAATCGTCAACTCGGCCAAGCCATAATGCCCTTCTCCGCAGGGGTTTGTCCAATCACGTCGGTCCCAGCTTTCTTCTTTGGCGTTCCCAGGACACGGGCTCGGGCCTCGGGATGTTCTGCTTCTGGTGGGTGTGACAGCCCCAATCCCAGCCAAGTTCCAGGGCCAGCAGCCGGCTCTTCTGGCCTCTCTCTCTATTGTGAGGGAACTCCCCTTCGTCAATGCGAATTGTTTCTTATGCAAGGGTGACGACACTCGGTATTCACTTCAGCTGTCAACTTACCCGAGCTACATACAGAAACACTTTGACATGTCTGTCTCACTTCCTACAAGAACTGCTAAAATCTGACGAACCAACAAAACGGCCGTTGAAATGCAAAGCCTGGAAAGCTTAAACGAGACAGAGTTTACTGACACCTATCAGGCTGGGTATGGGCCTGCAGGACGCCATCTTGAAGATCAAACTCACGGAGCGCTGAAGCCTCTGTGGGGAGAATTGTACATACATACCGTGGGATACCTGGTTACGGAAGCCATGTCCATCCTTCCATGACCCTCGCCAGGTCCAGAAACCTGTAACCCTCCGAGGACCTCTGCGGTCATGTCTCGGAGCTATCTCTTTAACGAGGTCATTCTCAGGTCAAGTCCGCCACGTTCAATCCTGATCCTTCAGCCTGGAGATGAACAGGGCTTGAAGCCCAGTTCACTCTTGTCAGACCAGGATCGTGCGGATCTCTCGTTCTTCGTCATCGCCTGTCCTATCCTACCCTTGATCTGAGCTGGTTACCAAAAGAAAGGTTTTCCCTTCCCTTCCCTTTCCATTCCTCCGGGCAGATCATGTAATCCCGCCTCTGCCGGGAAATCACACAGAGTGGAACTCGTTCGCCCTGAGTCAAATCTACTGACTGGTTACCGAGCGCCTGGGTACGAACGATGAGACAACAAGCGAGGAAACACCAGTCATTCCATCAGAGGCGGAAAAAAAAGGAGAGATTTGTCTCGGCCGGTTTTGCCCCGGCGTAGTCGGGCTAGACACACGACAAGAGACTCGTAACTTGCTAGTGTATATGGATAACTGCGCATGCAATAACCAGATACGAAAGGCGAATCTTGCTTCAATAACACTTCACGCAAGAGGTGTGTGGATTTGTTACTCAGCAAACACTAATGTAAACGATGCAGACCGCTATTTGACAGCTGTACGATGTCAACAACGCATGCATTATGCATATGGAGACAATGCAGGTTTTGACAGTCTCGAACTTGGAGGCCTTTTCGCATCTCGAAAACTTCAGCATCTCTGAACTCGATGAAGAAGAAGAAAATCTATACGCGGAAACCGCCAGGGCCGCTTCAAGCGCTGACAGGTAGAGGATGCAAGGCACAACCTGTCAACCCCAGACTTAGCACGTTACTTAACAAGGAGTCCGTGGCTTTTTCTGTTCTCTGCGGAATTGTCCCCGCTACGTAGTAGACTGGCGGAACCACCAAAGAGGTGAACCTCGTCGCTAAACTCACCGGTTTTACTAGTCGCCGCCAAGTTCACATGAGTTGCAGAAGTGCTTTATGATGGTTGCTTTGCGGGCGGCTTCTGGACCGGGCCGGGTGATGATGGATTTAGGCATCATGCGATTCTCATTGAAGACTTTGTTTCTCATTTGTATTTGATAATCGTATTCGGGGTGAGTTTAGAGAGAGCTTGGGACATCTGGAAGAGCCGGCACTGCGAATACCCTACATCGGATACATACATGAAAGAGTCACTAGGATCGGTCTTTGATGAAGTGACTCCGGCGCCTTGCGAAGGACAGGGAATTGATCATGCTATGACTTTCTTCCGATGAGACAGTCGCTTCTACCGTTCACTCCCTATATGATCGGCCTACAACATAGCAACACATCATGATAAGCAGATCGCGCCTAAGAACTCGTCATGATGATTCTGGCGTGAGCATCCATGCATTGCAACAAGGTACAGTTACCAGTAACCTGGTTAATCATGACTCCTCAAGGATGATCGCGAAGGAAGCGATATTTGCGATGTAACATAGGCAACAGAGTGTCTATGTACCAGAGACTGTTTCAGGGCATCTTGAACAGTTACTACCCCATGTCCTCGGCAGATTCCTCATCAGAAGCATAAAGGTGTACATCTCGGCCGAGGGAGGATAAAAAGCAATACAGACGGACACAAAGTTGGCCTATCGTAGATTGATTGTCCCCCATGTTATGATGGGATCCTTGTCTTGCACCAAGTCTGCGGAACCGTGCTGCTGGATATTGGCGAGATGACGCAGAATGTAAAACCGCATGGGGTCTTTGCTTTGCCATCAAGAGACACCCAGATTCTTCTCCCTGTGAGACAAAAGACGTGCTCTCTTTTGGGGGCCTATGCTCAAAACAAGACAGGACAGGGGTGTGTTGAGCGCAAAAAGGGAGGGACAGGATGGAGATCCTGACATTTCTGTCGCACATGCCTCTTCAGGAAAAGAAGGGTCCAGATTGACTGAGATATTTTCACTTTGGAAGGGAAGAGAGTTGAGTTGGGCATCAAGATCTTCAGAGGTATATCCACTGCTAAATCCCGAGGCAATGGACATGTGTGGGACTTTGCCTGGATCGGAAAGAGTTTACCCATTACCAAGCCTTTGGGTGAAAGCTTAATTTCATTCGTTCTATTACCGTGAAGTTAGTGATTATTTCTCTCTTTGCCCTTGCGTTTCATGAGATTTGTTGCTTGGCTTGGCTTGGCTTGGCTGGACTAGAGAAACTGAGAGAGAGAGAGAGCCGACGTGATGTGGGATGGCTCGCGGCTGTGCCGTTCTCGGCGTCGGGGTCCAGGAACGTTCCGTGTAGCGAAAATGCGTCCCTTGCTTATGAAGACTTCCAATGGGGTTCGATATCGAGGGTATGTACATACAGTACATTACTGTATATGGAAGCACAGCTACGCAGGTAACACTGAACAGAGAGAGTACCTACAGCGCTCCAGAGTTGATGACGACTCAGTGGGGGGCGTGTATCTGTTACAGCTCAGGTCAGGCCAAGCCAGGTCAGGTCAGTCTAGATATTATTTGCCGGTGGAAGGATTGATTCGATTCGATTCGACTCATTCCTCCATTCACCGTCTGTCACTTGTCAGATTCGATAGGGACGGCAAGCCAGGAGTAGGAGGTTTTAAGTTAAGTTATACTACTTACGTGCATGGAAATGAATGCACGTCTTGATAAGTGCATCTCGGGTCAGACGTTCCGAAGACGCCTTGGGTAGTGTCGTGAGAATTATACTCTCTTTGGAGTTAGGAAAATGTCGTGAACGGTAAGTCTCTGTGCCAATAAACGCGTAAAAGTCATAGCGCTCTTTGGCTGGCGTGAGGTGACTTGAGATTGATTGATTGACGGGCTTCTCGTACTTGTATCCCTGTCATATTGTGCAGGTTGACGATCAAACCTTTCCGAGGATGGATCGTAACGGCATTCCTATTCCATCTCAGCCATTTGCTTTGGTATCGTATATGCACACATTGTCATAGCGATATCGATCATCGACTACAGAGCAAGGCCTGTTCTGCTTCAGGGCGTCTCCAAGACACGGGTTGAGAGGGAGAGTCAGGGAGTCGTCGAGTCGTAAACTCAAAATAGGTAGACAGGGCAGGGCGTGCGCTGTTAGAGTTTGCAGGGGACACTTAACGGGCAAAGCTGGCGATACTACTGGGCGTTAGCCGTTAGGTAGTCTAGTGTCGGCACATCCCTCACCCAAACACCTGCCTCCGAGGAGGCTTCTAGAGCGTCGGTCCCAATCAGATACCGCTGAGGACCTCTGTGGTCCTGTGTCGGATGCATCGTTGGCTTCCCCTAGCGGGCGTTTTTGACGCCGGCAGACTCGACGTCCTCGTGTCTTCAACTGGGTACGGTAGCCAGCTGCCCTGGCCCTGCCCTGCCAGGCCTTGCGATAGTTGCAGTTACAGTTGCTCTAGTTAAACGAGACGTGGGGAGGGTTGCAATTGCGAGGTTCGGTCATATGCGAGGCTTTGATGAGAGTCAGTCCTCTTGTTGTCTCTTTTCTCCTCGCGATGCGGATCGCCAATGAAAGACTTCGGAGGCGACGCCGCGCGGGAATAGAGACTAGTCGTTAGGGATTTTCAGGGCCCTGAGGATCAAATTCCTGTCTGGGAAATCCGAAGATGAGCGGCATATGATTTACGCTGTTCCAGATCTCTGGGTCAGTTGGGCATGAATTGGGCTTCAAGTTCGACGACGAAAAGATTGCCACTCTGAGAAAATGGGAATTGTTGGGTAGAATAGGGGATTTTGATGGGAGACGATGGAAGTCTGGCGTTTCGTGAATGTGCTTGTGAAGTTTCTGTGTAATTGCCCCTGATTTTGTAGAGTTGACGTTTGGTATGCTCGTAAGCCTCCTCACAGACTCTCGACACTTGGTGATGTGAGCTTGTCTCAGTGAAAAACGATGGTATGTATTAGTGAATTGCTTCTTGAGGCCTCCTCCATCTTGAAACAGAACAGTTGAAGCCCCTATACCGGTACTGCATCCATCCCCAGCCCAGTTACCCATCCAACTCGTGCCCTCTCATCAGGCCACTGCCCCCTATGAATCTATCAAAGGCTCTATCTCACTCCGCAACTCAACCAGATGCTTCGCCAAAGCCTCCTCGCGATCCCGAAACGCCTGAAAAGACACATCCACGACCCCCGCGAACATGGACGCTGCGTTCCCAGCCCCTGACCACCGCGCCGTCGAACCTCTCAGACGAGATAAGAACTCCTCTGCCAGCTGGATCGTGAGAGACATCTGCAGAAATGGAGACGACTCTACAGCGAAGGATCCTACCGTCACGGCGGGTAGTTTCCAGAAGCTGAAGGTCGTACCTGTGTCTGTCTGTGTTGCTAGCTCTGTGTGTACGAGGCTGAAGACTCGTTGATACATGTCGAGCAGACGCACGTATGTTGACAAGATGAACATTGCATTGCCTGGATCACTTCCATCAATGGTAGAGTGATGCATCTTACTCCCATCATTGTTGGAAGGTGGTTTCTCAAGAATATCAGCTACACGTCGCGTGAGCTTGAACATATCCTCAATGGGAAACCCCTGACTTCTAAACCTCTCATCAACAGGACGACCCATCAGCGGTCCATCCTGGGGAGAAGGCAAAGCGGACGCCAGGTCCAGCAACCGGGCGTTTATGTCGGACAACTGCGCCATCCAGTGAATCGGGGGAACCTCGTGCTGCTGCAGCGGCGACAAGTCAGCGTCGTGGCGGAGCGTGATCTGTCTGGGCCTAGGTCTACTACTCCTCTGCTGCTGCTTCGACTGCGTGCGTGACGCGCGCTTGTCAGAGGTGCTGCTGTGCTCAGGTGCACAGCTCAGGGGCACGACGTGCTGCTGGTGAAGGGCGTCACGCTCTGGTGCAACTTCACCCGGCGGCTGGTGATAAGGGTGTTCAGGTGGCTGCTGCTGCTGTTGGTGCTGGTGCTGATAGAGAGGTGCAGGTTCCCAGAACACAGGACGAGTTCCGGGGAACTCGGAGTGAGATAAATACTGAGGATTTGTGAAGAAGGCCAGCTGCTGGTCGAAGGTGAAGGCAAAGTCGGTGCCGTCGACTACGGGATCGGGTGAGACAGGGACAGGGACGGAGACGGGGAGGATATGACTCTTAGACGTCAGGCTGAGGCTGTTGTCTGTGTCCGTGTGTGTATGGGTATGGGTATTGGTATTGTTATTGGGTATTATTGACACCGTTGCTTCTCCTTGACTCGGCTGTGAGTCGGTTGCATCCAAGACAGCAGAAATAAGAGGGTGATAAAGCAGAATGGTAGGGGGCACGTACCCGCGTCGGGTGAGACAAGACTCGGATCCTCTTGACTATCTGTCCGTCGTCGTTTCGGCGAGCGGCGTCCACTCGAAGTAGCCGTAAGAGAAGAAGTCGTCCCGTTATCAACAAACTGTTGCTGCTGCTGTTGTTGCTGCTGCTGACTCTCCGCAAGCTGCTGCTGGTTCTTCCTATACCGTAGCGACGGACTAGACTTGCACTCCGTCTTGAGTCTGACGCACCGCTCGCACGCCTCGTCGTTATATCGTTTGCAGCTGAGTTTCTGCGCGTGACAGCGATCACAAGCTTTCCGATGGACCGTCTCTGCCATGACATCAGACTTTTTGTTTTTTTCGAACGGCGGCAAAGAAATAAGGGGGGGAACAAAGATGGGCGGTTTATAGAAAGAAGGGAGGGAAGAATTTAGTGATGCTGTATTATGTTTTTTGGTGGCACAGTAACAGCTCTTCCCAGACTTTGAGAAGTAGGAGGAGGAGGAGATGGGAGGAACAGAGGCTCATGCATGGACTCGCCTACGGAGCGTGTCGTGCTGCATCGAGGATCCTGTCGCTTTTGCCAGTGAGGCGGTTCCGATGCTGTCGGTATCCTCGTCGTGAGACCATGTCAGGGGTATCCGATCCAATGGATCGGCGTCGATGAGGAAGATGAGGCAGATGAGAATCTGCTATGTACGTCTCGATGCCGTATCTAGAGATATCATCAAGTGGAAGATACTGAACTCATTACTTTGAACCAAGCATTCACATCAAGTCGGAAACAACTCCATTCCTCATTATCATCAAAGTCTCTCATCAATCTCAACAAGCGGTGGCGTCTCTTCCCTTCTCTGCAATGTATCACAGCAGCACGCCTTGTGCCCCTCGACCATGTGGTGCAACACGAGGCACGTCTTTCTCTGCTAGCCCTGTCCTTACAGAAAGCCTCGTTAGGGCCTTTCCCTTTTCTTCACCGCAGATTTGAGAAAGAGGCTTGATTGATATATCGGTTCGACGGTGTGCTTCATTGGAGGGTAGTTCGGCGAGCTGCAGTTGCGTGGAGGCGAAGAAGACGAAAGCGATTTGTTGATGAGCTGAGTCAAATATTGCGATTGTGGCCAGTCACTGGTCTGAATGGCAGCATTGCTCTTCTTTAGCTGCTATATTCTTATAAGTTGTGCTATGTATGCCCCTCTACTCACTCTCTAACATAAACCTACATACAATCACACCACGTCCCATGATCACTTCTCATGACATCTCCCACCATATCACCTCAGATCATGCCAATTCTCCACCCATAACTAATACGTAATACCTCTCCCAACTCAATCTCGATCGGTTAATCATCCGATCTCATCCCCACAGACAAGGGTATCAATATTTACTTTTTCTCCCCCATCGTCGTTTAAAGTGACTGCATACAACGTCGTCCACAGACAGGCGAGACATTGGACGGTGGCGTCCAGTCGTAACTCAAGCCTTGCCTGGGAAGATAAAACACTCGCACACATGTTGTCGCTATTGTCTCTCGTTACTTTTACTCGTGGCTCGTCTCACTGTACTACATGTGATACTGATACGTCGGCTATTTACCAAGACACACTCTTAAGTTCTTCACTTTGGATATTATCGAGCTAGAAGCGAACCAACTTCAGGTTGAATCATTCTTTTTTGTTCTTGAGGGTGGTATCTGGTATCTAGTATATGCACTCTTTCTTCAATCTGAGCAAACAAAACATACCGCTGCAAAAAGCACAGCAGATCCTCAACGCCCTCGACATGCCAGAAAATAAATCGATTAAATACAAGGAAACCCATCATATGCAGCACATAGCTTTTTAAACATCACCAGTCTTGAAGAGCTCGAGGTGCTGGCGCTCACGGGGAACACCGTTCTCCTCGAGGAATGCCCTGACGTTGACCATCCAGTCCTCAGGTCCGCAGATGTAGTACTCAGCATCGGCGTTGTCGAGCTGGAGAAGCTGTTCCTTCTGGAGCTTGGCAAGGTCGATCTCGCCCTTGAAGTCGTATTGGTCATCCTCCTTAACATCCTCAAGGAAGATCTTGGCGGTGATGTTCTCGTGCTTCTTAGCAGAGTCGAGAACATGGGGAACGAAGCAGGTAGAGCCAGAGTAGCGAGCGCCGTGGATCCAGGTGATGGGTCGTGAGGCAGTGGGGGACTGAAGAACTGAGTCGAGGATGGAGACGAGAGGAGTGGCGCCAACACCAGCGGAGAGGAGAACAAGAGGCTTCTTGGCAGCAGAAGTATCGGCAGGGTCGAGGGAGAACTCTCCAGCAGGAGGGCTCAGCTCAAGCTCGTCGCCGACGTTGTATCGGTTGTGAAGTCTTGTGGAGAGAAGACCAGCGATCTTACCAGCAGCGAGATCCTCAACAGCAGGCTCCTCAGTAGGGCCCTGGAGCTTGACACTGATGCGGTAGTGGCCGGTGCCAGGAGCCTCGCTCAGACTGAACTGACGGCTCTGAAGAAGACCATCAAGCTCAGGGATGGGAATCTGCACGCTGACGTATTGTCCGGGGAGGAACTTGGGCAGAGACTTGCCATCAGTAGGCTCAAGGTAGAAGCTAGTAACAGAGTCGTTCTCAGCCTCCTTCTTGACAATCTTGAACTTGCGCCACGAGTTCCATTCTCCAGCAGCCTCGTACATCTGACCCTCGCGCTGGATGAAGATATCAGCGAGCTGGCCATAAGCAGCAACCCAAGCGTCCTTGATCTCAGTCGTCAAAGCAGAACCGAGAACCTCGCCAATGGCACCGATGAGATGTGTGCCGACGATGGGGTAGTGCTCTGGCTTGATGAAGAGAGAAACGTGCTTGTGAGCAATACGCTCAACGGCGTGGGAAAGCTTGCCAAGGTCGTCGATATATGTGGCGTAGGCGAGCACAGAGTTGGCGAGAGCAGCTTGTTGAGCTCCGGTCTGCTGGTTTCGTAGAGAGAAGTAGTTCTTGAGCTCAGGATGAGCGCCGAGCATGTTGCGGTAGAAAGTGGTGGTGATAGTCTTGCCATGCTCCTTCAGGATGGGAGCAGTTGACTTCACAATTGCTACTTGTGCTGCGGTGAGAGCCATTGTGTATTGCTTGTTTGGCGTTGAAGAGATGTGAGGAAGAGTCGAGATATTGTTTGTAGTGTTGATATACTAGATGATGCCGAGAATAATGTCGTCAAACTGGTCAACCTTTAGACCCTTTATATACCATGCCGGAGAACCAGTCATGGCGCGGAGAAAGAACATTACGCTCTTCATGACTCTCAAGGCCAAGTATCATGCCATGCGAAAAGAATAGCTCATAGACCTGAATACAGCGCCGTTGGCCGTGTGGGTTCCTGGATCACGGTCCGATCTTGATGGTGGTCTGATGGTTTTGGTTAGAGCATCTCCGCGGGGTGAGCCGCACGTCACCGGGATTGGCGTTGGGGCTTCTTTTTTTGGATACCGTTTTTTATGTTAGTTACTGCATTCGTTAATATGTTTCGTCGGATCCTTGCTGATGGAAATGCAGGGCCCAACTATATCCCCAGGCTTGACGTTCCTTTCGTGCTAATGCCCCGCCGTCTTGCGTGTAAGTTTGGGAGAGGCAGGGTAGTCAGAGCAGAGATGATCAAATAACCAACCCTTGCCTTGTGTCATGGTTTTACATACGCTGCATTGAGTTGTCTGGCAGTCAATAGCTCAAACATGTCAGTTATTTCGTGCTGAAAGGCCTCAATTGCCCAGGGAACAGTCTTGCACTTCACGGAGATGCGGAAATACCCAGCTCTTGACCTTAAATTTTCGATGCCACGAGCTTGGAACATTGAAAGCTGTGACAAAGAGTGGGCTGACACCTGTAAATAAGCATCGGATCACCCCGGGTTCTCGAAGATAGATCGGAACGGGTCTTGCGGCTGCAACGGGTCGAGACTGTAGATTCCTAGCATCGACAAAACATCTGACTTTTGTCGTCAATCCAGAGTCGCATTCGCAGGGGCGGAATGTCACCGCGCGAATCATTGCTGCAAGATTGATAAGCTCCTCAATTTGTGTCTCCTTGTGACTCGCAAGGCATGACAGGTCTTGTCTATTCCATCCCACGTCATGACCTTGATGCATGAAAGCTGAAAAGGTGTCGTTCAGACAAAGGAACTGTTCCGCCCTGCTTGACAATTGCTCGTCTCTCGTTGGTCAATGGATCGTCTCAATTCATCCCTCACTCATGATACCCACTGCAACGGCGGCACGAGCACGACCCACAAACATCAACAACTCCGCCATGATGCCAAGCAGGGCTCATAAATCTTTTTTTTTTTCGTGGGAACTCCCATGGCCGCGTGGCCTAATGGCTAAGGCGCTAGATTTCGGTTCCAGATCTCCCGAACTCTCTAGAGATTCCAGGTAAGTTCTCATTCAAACGAGCTTCTCTGCATCCAGGCACTGACATCTTCAAAAGGTTCGACTCCTGGCGTGGTCGTATGATCTGATCAACTATTTCACATTTTGGCCATTTTTTAATGTTGGCTTCTTGCATTAGCTCTGAGCATCACTGCCTTCTTGAACTCGCTAATGAATGCGTTGGGTATTATTGTCAAGAGTTGTCAAATCGCTCAAATCACCGCTAGCCGGTAAGTATTTTCCGTGAAGGCGGAAGCGTCGGCCATTCTCTTTTGCAACTAATGGGAACGCTGTAACTAACGTAAAAAAACGACGAGATCCCGTCATCGCGGCCGAATGGCTTTGAGACGAGATTATGCCTTGCGAGGTCTGCGGTTCCTCCAATAACTATCACCGGGCTGTTGTACTGTCTCGATTGAACGGCACCCGGGGTGCCAATGGTCTTCTTTGGTTCCATACGGCCACATAGCAATCGTGTTGACCTCGTCTGGTTGACAGGGCTGTGGCTTCTTCCAGGTTGACCAACCAAGATCACCCATCAGTGCCCGAATCACTGCTCGACCATGACTGATCGCCTTTTCCATTTCAGTATCGTTTTCGTTGTCAAGTCTGATCCTATAATCGTTCAAATCCGAGCCGGATGCTTCGAGCAAGGTATTACGGACCGAGAAAAATGTTTGACAGATAGTGCCTAATACCGTGTTGAGAGATGTGTAAATCAACTCATCTTCGAAACTCCATTGTTGCCTGGCTTTGAGGGCTGGCCGGAGATAATGTACTCGACATTGCTCAATAGCATCGGCAGTCCTGTTAACCTCTCTTTGATCTAACATAGACTTATCATCGGGTGATGGTGGTGCGTCGTACCAGGTCAAGGTGGCAGCCTCGACTTCATCGATGAAATAGTGCGACTGCAACGGTTCGTGCACCATGAGTGCCAGTCTCTTACTGTAACGGGCGATGACAAGGTCCGCCACGCTTTGCCAATCCACGATAAACCTCCGAGGCTGACGCAACACCTTGGCTAAGTACTCCTTGATATCTTTGAGCTCTTCCAGCGTCGCCGAACCAAGTCTCTTCAGATCTGGGCGCCCCACGACAGTACTGGAGGTGTTGATGGGAAAGAAGAGACCGGACACCATTGACGAGAAATCAATTCGAAGTCGATTAGTTCCGACACCATCGTATCGCTCGCCAAGCGCTCTCACGAATTGGAACGTTGCCAAGCCGGATTTCCCCATGATATGGTCCATCAGCTCTGTGCGCATCATGCTGACCAGATCTAAGCTGTCCGCAAAGTTGCAATGGATAATTTCGATGCCTGCCTCAATTCGAACAAAGCCATCCATGCCCCATTCAGATGCCAGTTCGCACAAATCATGAGCTCGGTTCCGTTCATCCATACTTCCCCTATTGGTGTTGTTCTCGCGAAGGACCAGATCTTGGGAATCGAGTGTGCCCATGTCGGTTTTTCCAGCACTCATACCATCAATCACCAGAACTTTGAGGTCACGGTTTGTCTGGTACGTGTGAAAATAACCCCTCACGACACCAGGGTTGTCATCCCCTTTTGTGTCAGCAGCCTTATCCAACAGATCGTTGCCATTGCCGGTCGTTATGTACTCGCTACGACGTCGTAATTCCTGGCGGTCTTGTTTCTCTCCAGTCTGTCCCTTATCCGTGTCTGGCTTCTTTGTGCCAGGAGGAGGTCCTGGTGGCGGTCCAGGGTGTCTTCCCCCAGGACGATACTTGAAAGATCGCGCAAAGTTTTCGGCGTG
The DNA here is from genome assembly GCA_013364945.1 of Fusarium tupiense. Lineage (NCBI taxonomy): Eukaryota > Fungi > Ascomycota > Sordariomycetes > Hypocreales > Nectriaceae > Fusarium > Fusarium tupiense. The sequence continues at coordinate 611 of JABEEO010000830.1, read as the reverse complement.
TTCGATATCAAAAGCCAACCACTCGGGCCCAGTCGGTGTTACGTTTTGTCGAGAACCGTGGTAAAACATGGTGCCTTCGGGCACAGTAGCTGGAAAGAAGCCAAATCCATTGTGGTACAGGGCAGAACCCCATTCTCGACCTGCGGAATGGATCGCATTAAAAACCATATGCGCCCTCTCTTTGGCATACTCGTGCTCTGGCTGGATTTGTTCACGGCCGCTCGCGACACCAACAGTGAGCGCTAAAACGCCCAAAACGCCGAATGAAGCCTTTGGAACCATTCTAATCGCTGGAGTTCTGATATTGTTTCCTGTAAAATGAGAATTACGTGAATCCGAGGTCAAGATGCCTCACATCAGCCAACATTGGAAAATGTCGGGAACACGTCTTCAGCCGCGCGGCCAGTCACATTGTAGATTCCGATTAGCCGGTTGCTGCTAACCCATTCCTGCGAATAATTGTCGGCGACAGATCTTATCTTAGTGGAGATAGTTGCACCATCACCAGATTGATAAGAAACGGCTTGCATCGGAGAAATAGGCCTGCGATTGACTAAGTAACCGGTGGAAGGCATTTTGGCTGGCAACTTGGCCCAAGTTATCTTTCTTGG
>JABEEO010000826.1:0-17036 GCA_013364945.1 Fusarium tupiense | reverse complement strand
CCTGCCCTCCCAGCCCCGAAAATGCTCTGGTACAGAAATCACTATCTCCCCAACAAGGAAGACTGGGCACATCCCGAAGCAAGTCCCATTTTCTGGAAGGGAGACTTCTCAAAGCTGCCGCCTGCTTGTTTTGTCGTCGGTGAACTGGATGTACTCAGGTCGGAGGGCGAGCAGTTTGCGAAGAAGTTGCGAGACGCTGGTGTGAAGGCGGAGCTGAATGTCATGAAGGGCCAACCTCACCCGTTTATTGCGATGGATGCTGTTCTTGAAGCTGGGTCAAGAGCTATCACGCTGTTCTGTGATACGTTGTACAAGACCATGTATGAGAAGTGGTGACTAGAATAGATGAATTGGCGAACTGCCCCAGGCGAAGGGTTCGATGCGAGATAGCTCAATTAGAGTGTCTAATCTGCTTCTCCTTTTTCTTGTTGAACCTGCTATGGCGACAGTGAGAAATATGGCGCTTGCAGCCAGGAAGAATGCCGTGTTGAAGTTGTCTCTGATGTTGAGAAAGACCAACGCGCCACCGAGCGACAGCAGGAAGAACATTATGTGACACCGAACGGGGGTTTCAGGTATGCCTGATTCTGACTGCTGAGACGATTCTGGGATTGGTTCCATAGTGGCTGGTGGTTTTATCGGAAGTTGGATAAATTTATTATCGTTTTGGAAAGCAATGATAACGCGTTACTATGTTTTTGTTGTAATGTTATAAGTGGAAAAGAACTCTTGGAACAAAAAAGGAGAGGTAAAGTACAGTAGTCTCTTATTTATGTCGCTTCAGAGACTAGACTTTCGATGAGGAATTTAACTTTAGATCTCGACTCGTCATCCAAGACAGCCATGAAATTTAATCACCGCAATATAATGAGTTTTAAGTTAAAAGCTAGACGGCCTATTGAAAGTTGAAACTTGTGGCTGAGTGCAACAAGTATAATGTCCAGATGTGTTGATTCGTGTTTCCCTTTATGTGCTGAGGCTAAAGCCTCTTCTAACCTCTCAACTTTATCATAAAGACTTGTGGCTAAAGAGGCTATAGTTATAAAAGATAACTCTATTGCCTTTTAGAACTTAAATTTATTAAAGTATACACTGCTATGTGGAGTGTTATGAACTGCACCTGATCTCAACCTCGTCACTTGTGAGGTGGCCGACGCCCTTTAGTTACCTCCCACCAATCCTCAACCGCCTGGCGGGTGTTCTTATCAGAACAGTGCATTTTGTATTTAAGTCTGCTACTGTCCCTCCCCTCATTATCAGTAAAGACAACGAGATAATCAGTCTTACTAAAAAGATCAAGCGTCGCAGCCTGGAAGGATGTCAGTGCTAAGAATATTGCTACAGTATCATTCAGAGCTCACATGTATACTGATCTTATTTCCTAGCTTCTTCTGGCTTTTCAGAAAACGATTAAGGCTTGGGTAGTGACCCTGAAGGTCATGGGTCCAGCCGAGGTGGCCATTTTCAGTGCCGTAAGAAACAAGAAAGGAGCTACCGTATCCAAAGCACACGGCAGTGATTGAATATTTGCCCTTTTTGATGCTCTTGATCGCTCTGGTGAATTTGGGCGAACAGCTGTAGGTACGGAACTCGTTCCAGCCGGTGTAGTAACGGGCGCCAGGACCAAGTGCACATAGTTTGACGGCATTGAGGCCATACGACTTTATATCCTTGGCCAGCGTTGGATAGTATCGCTCAAAGCTCATAGACCATCCTTCTGCTGTTAGCTATTTTCTCATATCACCAGACTTATCGATTTCTTACTCCAATCGTTATTTTCGTAACGAGCGATCCACACTGTCCTTTGATCGCCTACAGCACTCAAGCAGCCTAGCTCCATTCGCTTCCCGTTTTGCAGCTCCAGAAGCTCCACCTCGTTGCTTTGAATCGTGCTGTTAGCTAGTTTCTCGTCCGGTATGACTTCGATAAGGCTTACCAACTCCAGCACAGAGGGCTTTGCAAAATGTAGAATGACTTGCTTATAGACACAGATACCTCTATCTTGCTGGCAGGTATGCCTGCTTCCTCCTTGGATGGACGTTGGCCAGGTAGCTCCGTGTTAGCATCTTGAGTACTGGCTGATGGCTTGACGCTCGAATTTCTTTCTCGTTGGAGCTTTTGCTGGTTCTCTAAATCGAGCCTCTCATTCTTCAACCTTATCTCGTCCTTTCTCATCAGCCTGAAGTTCATTTCGTACTCATTCTGGACCTCTTTTATCTCTTTAGTCATTTCTGCAACACGAAGATCTCGTTTGGCGATTAGGTTTTCCATAGTCATCCTTAAAGCTCTGGCACTTTCTTCAGCCCTCTTTATCAAAACGGAATATCTATCACTCTCTTCTTGTAGAGCCTCCTCTGTGTCAATGTCTTGTTTCTCTTTTGCTGCTTTTATTTGAGTAAGGAGCTCTTGGCGTTCTAGTGTCAGTTTCTGTCGCTCTTTGAGAAGTTCGCTTTTAAGCCCTTGGCCGGCCGAAGTCTCATCGAGACTCTTCCCTTCATCAACCATCTGTTTCTGTAGATCAGTGGCTATCGGTGCGTTGTGACCGGCTAATGAGAGGACTATCTCTCTAGCAGATTCCGCCGTGTTGTTGTATCGATGAATTGAACTGCCCTTTGAAAGCATCCAGCCCCAAAATTCCGGAGTGTCTTTGAGTTCTTGCTCTCTCTTGGTAGCTTTCTCTGCGGGCACTATATCCCACATGGTGCTTGCCAAAACTACCTTCTTCAGCGCATCTTCACCACACAGCTCTTTGAATGTGACCAAGTTCTTTTTAGCCGAGCCTTGCATGCGAACATCACTGATTCGGTGGAGATAGATTATGCCATGCAGACGGATTTCGTGCTTGTAAGAATCTGTGAGCCAAGCAGCAATCTCGCTAAGGACTTCGGTGTCACTTCTCCCGGTGTCATCGAAGCCAGGCGTGTCAATGAGATATACAGTAAAGTCGGATGTTACCTCGTATGGGTAGACATCAACGATAGATGTGCCTGCTACGCATGAGTGATATTTCTCTGGGATAGGAAAAGGTTGCCAGGTGACTAACATGATATCATCTCGTGACCGATTGTAGCAGACTTGTCGGTACATTTTGTTATAAAGGAGCTCTTTCCTGAGCCAGTTATGCCCATCAAAGCTATGAATGCGTCATTCGGACTTTAAAGGTTAGCAGCACAACCTTGAAGACATTCACCCGATGACCCTCTCACCGTGGGGCATGACCGCTACGAAAGCTCTTGGATACAGGATCCAACAACCCCGCTGCCACTGGACCGGGCATATTGTCCGTGCCTGTCACGTCAGGCGGTTAAATGACTCTGTAAAGTCCCGAGGGAATTGCTGCCGGACTCTGCAATTTGCTCAAGACTGATTTGTCCCGCAAGCTTAGAAACCGAACAGGATATTTAAGTATCGCAATGTCTTTCGAGGCCTTTTTGACAGAGTCTGGTCACGCAGAACGAACCTCGGGAGATCTTTGCTTATATGCATAGCCGTACCGCTATTGGGTTATCGACTGCCAAGAAGAGGGCCACAAATGCTTGCGCCTTGTCAGCATTGGGCTTCCCTGCAGCCAACTTATGCAGCCGGCTTTCCTTGGTTAGCGCCGACCGCGAAAAGGCTTCACAAGATTTGTAAAGACGTATGTTTAACGATACAAATACCAGGAAAACGATTGAAATATTACAATTTATCGAGACGTAGAGACTAATTTGCTACTGTCATACTTTTAGGCAAGTCTTGCAATTGATTTCCGCCATGGCAGAAATTCGCCAGGTGCTAGCTAGCCACTCTAGGCTTGTGACTGACGTGCATATGCATACTTCCTTGGTTGAATCACATACTGCACAGCCATGATAACACCCCCTCAAAGATTGACTCATCACCAAGGCAATCTCTAGGCATTCTTAACCGGGCTGCACCACGACGGGGCTCGATCTAGCCTTCATTGTGGCCAAGATCTTGCACAACCCTTTGTCTCTATCGAGGACTTCAACTCTCAGCTCCTAATCATCTAGAGATTGACTATAGAAATGTCCGACATGGGTAAATACAACCTTGGTGCTGAGGCACTGGTCGATCAAGCCGAATCCTTCAAGACTTTTCTTGGTCTCAACCAGCCGGAACCCGGAGACAAGTTCTTCCTTGTGATGGGTCTGACAGGAGCTGGCAAGAGTACATTCGTCTCAAACTGCACAGGTCATGACGTGACTATAGGCCATGGGCTATATTCATGTAAGTGATTAACTTGGTCGCTATTCATCGCTTGTAACGTCGCAAACTAAGGTTCTATCTAATATGATATTTTGCTAATTAATAGGTAATAACTCTATTGGTGCTTTCCAGTATACCAGACGTGGTCAACGTATCTTCCTTATAGATACCCCCGGGTTTAACGACACCAGCCGCTCTGATATCGAAACGCTGGAGGTATTGGCAACCTATCTCGGTGCGTCATATGCAAATGGAGTGCGGATTCACGGTATCATAACGTTATATCCTATCACGAATAACCGTATGGCTGGATCGAATTTGAGAAGCTTGAGAATCCTGAAAGAGATTTGTGGATTTGCTTCCTATAGCAATCTCGCCATCGTTACAACTATGTGGCCTGAGTCTCCAGATTCTAAGAACAGGAGGATTCTTGAAGACCGAGAACTTGAGCTGATGACAAACCCTGACTTTTTCAGTGACCTTGTCAGTCAAGGAGCAAGAATGTTTCGAGATTACGACGAAAATCATAGCCCCGCAAACTCAGAACAGCGTATTATCGATACTCTACTAAGGCAACTGGAGCACGGCAAACATGCTGTACTTCAATTACAGAGAGAGGTTGTGGACGAAGAAAAGAGTCTTGGGGAAACCACAGCAGGAATCGCAGCCTCCGAACACCTAAATCAAACTTGCCGAAAACATGAGAATCAGCTAAGAATACTGGATACCGAGATGGAGATAACATCTTCGGGCTCAGAGCAAGAGTATTCTCTTCAGCTGCAAGAGCTGAAGGCTGAGGTGGATAGAGAGATCGAGGAAACGAAGCGCGGTCGTCAGGCTTTGGTCAAGACTATGAGAGATCTACACGAAACCGAGACAAAAGCGCTGAAGAAACGAATTTCTAACCTTCAAAGCCAATACGAAGCTGAAGTGCAAAATAAGGAGATGATTTTACGGGACGTGCAAGAGTCTTGTGCTGCCCTTCAGAAGGAGATAGCTCGCCTGGTAAATAGCCCGCGACAACAACAAATTGTTGCACGCCAGACAAAAAGCCACCAGAAGGCTCTATCGAAGGCCCAAAAGGATGCCGAGAAGATTCGCAGAGACCGCCAAAAGGTTCAAGGGTACACGAAGGAGATCGTTGGTGGTGTCATGAATGGAATTGCTGCAGGTGCAGTTGCTAGCGGTAAGACAACGCATAGTTTAGGATGTGCCTGATGCTGACCATATGCGATAGTTATGGGTGGCCTTTTGTGTATCGTGATGTAATTGTTTCTATCCAGGGCAAAATTGCTTAAGGACTGGGGAATGTTATGAAATCATGCCGTTTATATAGCTGCCTAACAGTCACGATGTTAAGAAGAGATATAAGCCCTATTCCTTGTTATTAAAATAATGAGGGCCTTCGTTTTTGGGGTCATTAGTCAAGCGGTCCGACCTTCACACATAATGCTAGTTGGCTTCTAGTATCAGTGGCCCGGGTTAAATAGGCTCTCACTAATTGTTAAGTGGTGAGAATCTTAGGACCAGGCCGTAACACGATTGCGACCATTCCCTCCTATCCCTCGTCTCCAGGCGAAATTCGAGGATAAGTAAAATTCCTAATTAGGACGATAACTATCGTAGCAGCAGCAACACTTTATTCGCCTAATCCCATAACCGCCCGCGACCTATCATGCTGCGGTTCTTTCATCTCTATGAAGCTCCAAAGTTGGAAGATATCATCAGTCCAGCCATTTGTGCCACGTGATATGCAAGGTTCGTTGCACCGTCATCTTCGCAGCCTGATCTTCCAGCGCCACGGCGCTTACAGCACCAATAATCTGCGGCTTTTTTCCAGCGGTCAAGAAATAGGACTCAATCTCGGGGCTGAACTATTGTTGCCTGGTGGGCGCCTGTCACCGCCCGAAGCTCGCGTGGTTAGGAGGTGCTCCCCTTCCACATCCACCAAACCCTCTCGCCCTGCACGCATTCCTCGATGCAGTAACTCTCACCTTTTTCGGTCAGTTCTGGGCTTTTTTCACCACCGAAAGGTTACGAGACAGGCAAAGACGTCCCAAAAAGATTTACCAAACCTTGTCGACTCGTTTTCGCCGAATATTGAGATAATTTGCCTCTGCCCGAGAAGTCTCACCGTCTCCTAGCCCCGAATAGCAAACAGGATACTTATTTTCCACCAAACGTAGTGAATGACGGTGAACTAGCCGTATCCACTGGAACACAGACCCCGTCCTAGTCTTTGACAATGACATCGGAAACTGTCCCCGGATGTCAGACTCACAATGACTACCATGTTGGATGGGTCTGCGCCCTGCCCACCGAACAGACGGCGGCGATAGCTATGCTGGACCAGAGGCATTACAATTTGCCGAAACCGCCGAACGACAACAATACATATACACTCGGATCCGTTGGCAAACATACTGTTGTCATCGCCTGTCTGCCTAGGGGCAAAATCGGCAATGTCTCAGCCGCGACTGTTGCTACAAACATGGTCTCTACCTTCCCGAATATCAGGTTTTGCCTGATGGTTGGTATCGGAGGTGGCATTCCGCCCAAGGTCCGGCTTGGCGACGTTGTAGTTAGCATTCCTGTTGGGGCGTTTCCAGGTGTAGTGCAGTATGACTTGGGAAAGGCACATCAAGGCGGCACCTTTGAGAGGACTGGGGCGTTGAATAGTCCGCCAAATGCGTTGCTAGCAGCCTTGACGATGATAGAGTCAGAGCATGGCATGACTGGCTCTCGGATACCTGACCACCTGGAGGAACTGGAGAAAAAGTGGCCAAGGTTGGCACCCAAGTACCTCAGATCTGATGCGCTGAAAGATCAACTGTTCAAGGCGAACTACCATCACGTTAGTAAGAGTACTGCGGATGGAAGTGTCGTCCGTATTGACGATCAGGAAGCTGAGGAAAGTGACACAGAAGACGACTGTCGCTTCTGCGACACGAGCCAAACGGTGAAAAGGAAGCCTAGAGAGATGCGAGTGCATTACGGACTTATCGCATCTGGGAACGAAGTCATTAAGGATTCCGGCTTTCGTGACAAGCTCAATAGAGATCTAGGCGGTCAAGTCCTGTGTGTTGAGATGGAAGCGGCGGGGCTAGCGCATGACTTCCCATGTATTACCATCCGGGGCATTTGCGATTATGCTGATTCGCATAAGAACAAAGCATGGCAAGCTCATGCAGCCGCTGTAGCAGCCGCCTTTGCGAAGGAATTGCTGGGCCATGTACAGGCAAGCGACGTTGAGAGGGAGCCTACGGCAGAGAAAGTTCTGAACCGAAGTGAGTAGATTAGGATTCACTGGACAGTATTCAGCTCCTAACCTATGTTTAGTTCATGAAACTGTTTTGCAATCTGATACAAACATTAGAGAAGTGAAACGTAAGATGGACCGCAAAGAGGACGTTGAGATTCTCGAGTGGCTTACGCCTGTCAACTATGGATCCCAGCAGAGCGACAATTTTAACCAACGACAAGAAGGCACCTGTGGGTGGCTTCTAAGCTCCAAAGAGTTCCAAGACTGGGTCGACAATGGGAAGACCCTATTTTGTCCAGGTGTTCCTGGAGCCGGCAAAACAATCATCACATCGATCGTGATCAATGAGCTCACTACCCGCTTTGAAGATGATAACACCGTTGGGATCGCATATATCTATGGTAATTACCGGCAGCATGGCGAACAGAGGCTTGACCATCTGCTAAGAAGCTTGCTGAAGCAGTTAATTCAAGGACAATCTTCCATGCCAGCAACTGTTGTGTCCCTCTACAATAAGCACAATATTAACAGGACGCGACCTTCTGTCGACGAGATTTCAACGACTATCCAGTCTGTCGCTGGTCTACTTACCCAGGTCTATATCATCGTCGACGCACTTGATGAGCTCCAGGCAATTGATGGTTGCCGAAATAGATTTCTGGCACAGATCTTCAAGCTCCAAGCCCAATGCGCTACAAAGTTTTTCACTACCTCGAGATTTATCCCAGAAATCATCGATATGCTTGAAGTAAGCACAACGATAGAGATTCGGGCCCACGATGAGGATGTGTTAAGCTTTTTAGACGGCAAGCTCTCCCAGTCAGGGCAACTATTGCAGACAAATCGGGAAATGATCAAGACCGAGATCGCCAAGGCAGTGGATGGAATGTAAGTCCTGTTTGAATCCATATATAGATAGAATTATAAAATAACAGCTGTGTAGGTTCCTCCTTGCACAACTCCACTTTCAATCTGTCTCAACAAAGAAGACGCTAAAGAAGATGAAAGATGCATTAAGCAATCTTTCATCTGGGCCGAAGGCATATGATATTGCTTACAAGATGGCTATGGAGAGGATCAATGGCCAAGATCCAGATTCCAAGGAGCTTGCCACGCACGTTCTCTCATGGATAATTTGCGCGAGAAGGGTTCTCAAGACATCGGAACTTCAGCATGCATGGGCAGTCGAAGAAAACGCTGTTACGCTTGACAAAGAAAACCTCCCTCAGATCGACGATATCATCTCGGTGTGTTCTGGATTGGTTACGGTTGATACAGAGAGCGGTACTATCCGATTAGTTCACTACACAACACAGGAATACCTCGACCGGACCCGTGACGCATGGTTCCCGACTGCGGAGTGGGAAATCACGATGACCTGTATCAGGTACCTCTCATTCGACGTCTTCAAGGGCGGATTTTGTAGAGGCAAAAAGGAATATAAGGAACGCCTGACGTGCCATCCGTTTTATGGCTATGCCTCGCATAATTGGGGACATCATGCTCTCATGGCATCTATGGATGGAGACCGGGTAATTCTGGATTTCCTTGAAAGTCCGGCTAAGCTGTCTGCCTCAGTCCAAGCAATCATGGCCGCCGATTATGACTTCAGATCAGGATGTATTGAAGACATCTCACATATGACAACTGAGGTATCAACTGCAGCATATTTTGGGCTATCTAACACGGCCTTGGCTTTGTTGAAGAAAGGTCACCGGGCAGATTCTAAGGGTATATATGGATGGACTCCATTATCATTCGCGGCCAGATACGGGCACGAAGAGGTCGTTAAGCTACTTATCGCCAGGGACGACGTCGACCCTAACTCTACTGATGGGTATCACGGAGAACCCCCACTTTCTTGGGCTGCAAAGAGTGGTCACGCCGCCATTGTTAAGATATTGCTTGACAAACAAGGAATCTTGGCTGACTATAAAGAATTCGACCGGCAAACACCGCTATCATTGGCCGCAGAGAATGGCCATGTGGCAGAGGTAAGGCTGTTACTCTCCAGACATGATGTTGATCCCAATTCAACTTGCCGTGGGAGACGAACGCCCCTATCTTTAGCCGCAGAAAAGGGGCACAGTGCGGTTGTCAAACTCCTTCTCGAGAAGAAAGCCGTCCTCGCAGACTATGCGGATGAAAGAAATCGGACACCGTTGTCATTTGCAGCAAAAAACGGCCACGAGTCGGTGGTCAGGCTACTGCTTGCTATGGAGACCGTCGATGCAAACCGCCAAGGTTCTTATTGCAGGTCGACGCCTCTTGAGTATGCAGTGGAAGGTGGCCACGAGGCAGCTGTTAAGTTGCTGCTCACGAAGACCCAGATAACCTCGGGCCGAAGCTTGCTAGGGTCTGCCGCAAGCAAGGGGCATGGAAAGATCTTGACTCTACTCGTGAATAGCAGCGCCATCACGGACCAGCAAGGAGAGTCTCAAAACGCAACGCTTCAGGCGACTGACAAGCAATATCGGCATTGCTTGCCATCACTTTTCAGACAAGTCTCATCTGAAAGCACACAACTTCACTGGGCGGTTGAGAATGGACAGCTAGCATTGGTGGAGAGCCTTCTACAAAAGGGAGCATATGTCAACGGTCGAAGATGGACATATCATCACTGGAGATGTGGAGACAAACAGTACTTCAACGAGGAGTCAAAGACAGCACTTCATCTAGCGGCTGATACCGGGCAAAATGCAATGATCGGTCTCTTATTAGATCGTGGAGCGAGCATAAATGCTCTTTTTACCAGTAAAACCACATCTCGCTCGGCTTATAGCGCAGGGAAATGTCAATATTTGATTAGTCAACCGAAGTATAGATCGAATTTCCGAATGACCGGAATGAGTGCTGTTCAAGTGGATAGAACAGCTGTTCACTTAGCAGCAGATGGAGGATATAAGACGGCGGTGGCATTACTTTTAAGTAGAGGAGCCGAGGCTTGTCCACAGTACGAAGTAGAGTGTTTTCCAAGCTCTTTCCCGCCTTCAATTTAATTTTATATATATGTAAACTTTATAAACGTATAATGTCTTTAGGCCACTTTATCCATCGGTCATAATATCCTCCTAATAGTTCATCAACAACAAATATTATACTTCGTCCCCAACCTTCCATAAACCAGGATCCGTCTAAAGCATGGGCTAAAGCACCAAAATATGCGAAAATGAGTAGGGCCGGTGGCTTTCGCTGTTGTAGCAAGTCAAGATACTCCTTCGAAGTCGCGTGTAACCATAAACATGGTGCAGACCAGTCCTGATTGTATCCCCACTCAGCTCTAGCCTCACTACTCATTGTCTCAAACTGTTTCATATACGCGTTGCATTTCCGAAGTAGATATAGTGACTCGTCGTATATGCATGCGTCGTTATTGTTCTCCCAAACTTGTTTTATACTGCGGAAGTGGTCATCGTGAGCAACGGCTTGCTGATCTGGATCAAGTTGATCCCAGTTGCCGATCTTTGTCAAGTCATCCAGTGGCCCTCGACATACCCTATCATATACGGGATGTAGTACTGCGTCGACGTTGCGTATCGCTGGGATCCACCCGTCTCCGAGAATGCGGGACTTGCTGTCGATAGAAGCGATATCGCAGAGAGGTCCAAAGAAAGCCAGCACATAGACCATATTTAAACAAGAAAATGCGTATAAAGCGTCGCTATTTCCATCGTTCACTTGGCTGATACCGTTTTGAAATCCCCGTAGTGCTATGTTATGATGGTAGGCGGCGATACAGACAAGCCGGTGTTTGTCAGCAGGGTGTCTGTAGGCAAGATGCAGCGCTGCCAGGCTTAGAATTCCGTGCATGACGAAGCTATACTGAAATCCAATATTTGGGAACGTCTTTTGCCAATAATGATCTCCGGCGGGTGACTTGACGATGTCTAAGCTTGTTGAGATTGTCCAGTAGTGTAGTAAGGCAAGGTCGTCAGGTGTAAAGGTTGTGGTTGACGATGCTGATTGTTCATGGCCCTCGACGATCCTTGGTAGCGTCAGCGAAGCAGCGAGTGCTGCCTCATCCGATTGCTGAGCCGCAGCCGGTGAGGAATGGCTGATTATTGGGGATGGATAGACGCATACATCGCCACGTCGGACGCAAGCGGTACAGGCTGGTATCTTCTCGTCACACTACGACACAGAATCAGAAGGATGGTCCCACAGTATGAGGTAATCACAGCAAAAGGAGTGCAGGAAAAACATGCCTTGACCCGACGCTTCCTGCAATCATTACAACCAGTCTTTGACTTCTTATGCAGTCGTTTCTTTCGATTCGGCAGATGATCCGAAGTCTCTGAAGGTGATTTGTCAAGGACCATGCTTGGCAGGGGTCGTGGGGGGCAAAAGAATAAAGATTAGTCTTCTTGCTAAACGAGGCTCGAAGAACGTTGTTTGTTGCTAGACAGAGAATTGAACGAGGAATGAGCCTCGATCTCCCTCTTAGTTGGAAACGCAATAAGGTGGGGCGGCCGCAGCTTTGCGATATACGCGGACCTAAACGCGTATGACAAATTAAACCCCAATCAAAGGTCTGTGTGAGCCGATGATCGCGATGGCCTACATACAGGTTGCTAGCTTTGGGTTTAGGTTGTTGACTTCGCCTCAATCGTGCCATCGACACTGCGAGTCCATCACCAATATTTTGCTAATCTACTTTTACATTTATGTCTATATATCTAGAATATACAGAGTATAGTTCTACATTATCAGTTTATAAGTAGGAAGTATTACTAACAGTAGTTATGTTGAACTGCTTCCTAGAAATCAGCGTCTTCAAATCACGCCCGGCTCCTTACCGACGCAAGGTACACAAATAGGTTACCCCACCCTCGGAATTTTCCGTCTATCATTTATGGAGACCTCAATCAGAATCTTGTAGTAATCGTATCAAGATTAATCCAACAAATCCAACTCCCAGGAAAAAGAAGGGGAAGGGAAATACTCAAGGCTTTATATAATTGTTACAGGCTGTCTTCAACTTTTTACTATGGCATTTCTTGCGTATCCACAGATGATTCGATGTCAATGCGATGATCATTCGTCAGGGCCAATTCTTGGCAGAGGTCGTGTGCCTCCGGGAGTCGGGGGGAGGAATACATAAACCGTCCTCGGAGGGAATAAATACCTACACGAGCCTTGCCGGACTAAACGGCTTTGGCTTACACTAAAATCCGCTGGTCATCCACCAATTTGGGGGGGGTCGTGTTTATTTTCCCCTTAGACCCCTGACAAGTCTGGCTTACACCGAAATTCGCTGACGATCCACCGACTGGGGGTCCGGGTTTTATTTCCCCTTGAGTTGGATTGGGAAAGAAATCACGGACGCGAGTTGTGGGGCCGTGAAAGTGGAAATCAGATAACGGACAGCCTAACCAGATTCAGCAATGACGTTTACGGGCGGGCCGTTGAGCCTTGGGTTTAGGTTAACCTTGTTAATTTAATGTATTTGGGAGCCTCGGTTGATCTCCCACCGAGAACTGGTGCTTCAATCACTGTAGGTTATTGGAGGAATTATCTTGAGGCAATGGATGTCAGAATGATAGCATGTCAGAGTCCCCCTTTGGCTTCTCTGACAGGCTGACAGCACATTGGGCAGAAATTTCTGACTCATTGGCTTCTGACACAAACGCCTCTTTCAGTGGATCAAGGCACCCACCATCCTACATCGTCTGTTACAAAGCTACCGAGCTTCGGGTTTGCTTCGGGAAGTAAAGCTTTATAATAAGTATAAATCAGATCTTGACTATCATTTCCCTCTTTTTTTCATGACTTCGTAAGCCTCTTCCACTGCTTATCCATTGCGTCCAGGTCATCTTTGGTTACAGGATTCCGAATATTAATAAAGACCCTTTCAACTTCGCCCAACAAAAACTGCATTGGATTGCAATGTGAATGATCAAGCCCATCAAACTTTCCAATGTCATGGATCACCAGCTGCGTCATCTTGCGACGCAGTCCAACGATACTGTCCATCACATCTTCTGCCTGAGGTAAGGGCCACAAACCACCTCGCGCGAGACAAAATGTTATTGAACCCAGAATCATGGATTCGCAGCGATGCGGTCCCATCCACTCTGCATGCCGACACCAGCGAGGCTTCTCATCAACGACGAGTAAATCATTGATGAGCTTTCTAATAATGTCAAGAAGTGCTTGTAGGGTCATGAGACGATTCGCGGATATTCGCTCTGAGGCTGAATTAGTCATTGTCTTGTTGATACACGTCAGAAGCTTACCTATAATGTCTGGCTGCATTCTGAGTTGAGGATCTTCGGAGCCATCAGATTCCATGAGCATTCTTCTTGCTATTCGGCAAAATGAGTCCTTCCGACCAAACTCCCATGCTATCCATAAGCTCTTGGCCATGGAGACCTTTGACGCCTTTGTATCATCTTCAACCAAAGACATCCATCGTCCGACCCAGGGTTCCAGCATATGTGTGCCATCATAGTAGTTCGACAGCACCGTAAGTTCGTACAGGTCATCTATCGATAAAGTTCGAGGTACTTGATGGAATTGGCCATGTGATACGTGCAGAAAGATGGATAATGCTTTTGGTTTGTCCTCTGGGAGTTCCACCATCCAGTCCTCGCCATTTGACGGTTTCGACTCCATGAACGACCCAAAGAGCATACGCTCAAAGACTGGCGATGCTCTAGCCAAAGCTCTTGAACAGGCTGTAAAGGTGGCAGGGTCTGTTTCTCCAACGCAAAGCTTGACATCCCCGCGTGGGTCGAACACGATATTTTCTGGGGACATGGCAAGATGATATGCAGGCTGTTCACCTAGAAGGAGCGCGTTTGAAACACGGTGTAACAATTTTATATGGCAATCGCAACAGGCCTCCGAAAAAGCATTTTCAAGAAGTGAAAATTCAGCCTCAACTAATAATAGAATTTTGCCAAGACAATTATCAGGGTTCATTACGTTCGAGCGATGGCCTCAGCCACAGAATGGGCCCAAAGACGTAGGCTGGGCGGCTTAAACGATGTAGCTGGCTAGAAATAGACAATACGAGAGTGGCTGAGGTGATTTAAGGATTAACCCCTGAACAAGTCGGAAGTTTCTGACAGTGAGTTAAAAAGCAAGCTTAATCTAAAATAGCTATATTAACTTTTATTTAGTTTCCGATCCATACCTGTTTAATGTTTATTGCTCTTCTAAACTGTACAATCTGGTAAATAACTGACTCCACAGCGCCTCACGCACTGGAACCGACGGAGTCAACACCTAATCAAACTCGGCGTCCAGTCCCATCCGTGAGTCATCCATAAAAAGACGCGTTACACACTCAAACGAGCAAGAAGGTTTAGCCTTGACTCCAAAACAGCTCTTCGGAAAGCGGAATTTCTCTTCCGTGAACAACGAGTTCTCAATATCGGTCTCGCTTTCGCTATCGCTATCGGAGCTCGTTAGTGTACGTGGACTCCGTGGAGTCCGAGGGGTCCGTAGCGTGGACCCGTTGCCGCTATAAACCGATCCACTCTGGGTCCTTGAGCATCATTCTGGGCAAAATTCCCCCGGCCTAAACAAAAAGGAGTTCTCTCTTACCCGTGCAGGCGCAACTGCGTGTGAGATCGAGGGCACGGGGGCCTTTGCTATAATCTTATTTTCCAGATACTGTAACGCTAGGCTGCAATATCTCATGCAATTCGGTAGTCCTTATAGGTACAAACTAATACAGTTTTAAGTATTTTAGTTAGTCAGAATATAGCAAAGAGTTGATATCTTATTAAATGGCCTTGTTGGTTAAATAACTAAAGTAGCTCTGCCTAGCGCGTACTGTAGTATTATAAATTCACAGGGACCGCTAATAATAGGCAGTATGCCCTTCCGTTTTTCCATTGTCATCTATAATCACTCGCTTTTTATCAGTAGTCAAAATACTTATTCGTTCTTCAAGATGCCGTTCAAACTTAATCCCGAATATAATGCGATTTTGAAGTCTCTGTTTGGCAACAAACCTACTCCCGCCCCCCTTCCAGTAGGGGATGTCGAAGCCCGACGCGCTCGAATGGAGCCTGGTATTGCTGTTTTGGCCGACCCTAATTTCCCTCTTGATCAGGTCATGACAAGAGACTTCTTTGCCGACACCTCGGACGGGCAAAAGATTCTTCTTCGCTGGTATTCTTCAAACCACAAGTCTCGAAGCCCAGCGGTAATGTACGCTCATGGTGGAGGTATGATCCTAGGCAGTGTTAAGGCCTATGATAAAGTAGTGGCAGCATATGTTGCCCGCACGGGGGTGCCATTTCTCGCAGTTGATTATCGCCGGGCTCCGGAGCATCCCTATCCCATTCCCGTCAACGATGTTTACGTCGCTTTGAACTGGCTAGTCGCGCATTCACAAGAACTCGGAGTAGACAGCAGCCGTATTGGTATCATGGGTGATAGCGCTGGTGGAGGCCTGGCTGTAGCAGCGGCACTCCTTACTCGACAAAACGACGGACCCCGTCTTGCGAAGCTCATCTTGCTTTCTCCCATGCTTGATGATCGCACAGTATCAGCAGACGAGCACTTGACCCCGTTTCTAAGCTGGAACACTACGGACAACGAGACCGGCTGGCAGGCCCTGCTGGGTTGTGATAGGGGCGGAGAGATGGTGACAGAAACAGCCGCACCAGCACGCATGGTAGATGCCGCGGGTATGCCGCCTCTGTATATTGAGGTGGGCGAATTGGATCTCTTCCGAAACGAGTCGATTGAGCTCGCGACCAAGTTCTACAAGTCCGGTATCAGTGCAGAACTCCATGTGTATCCAGGTTGTCCGCATGGATTTGATATTTTCCCCTCCAGAGGAACTGGAGTCTGCATAAGGGCGTTTGAGAATCGAGACCGAGCCATTAAGAGTATATATCCGGTACATTCATAATATGTTCTCCGCCAGACCATATCTACAGCCATCGTTTATACCCCATTCATCCACATAATGGCAATACCATCTATTGACGGTGAGGCTTTTCCTTCAATGGGTCGACGGTTTTCGTTACTAAACATTATAGCCTAGCTGATCTAAACTGCCCTGTCTTTGCTTCAATACATCCATAGTCAATCTCACCTCTACTCATCTATTCGAGCCCACAGAGTTCTTGTAAGCTTTGCGAGCCGGCGCAACACCAGTAATCGGATTTCCTACAGGTGCTGGAATATCTTAGAACAGCTCATCTCCCTCTATTCAAATGCATCTGAATGTGGTAAAATAGTCTTGCCAAACCCAGACACCACGACTTGAATTCGGACAGTCACAACATTGACTGACTACTGCTGCTTGCAGCCTATATGCCTTTGCCCGCAGTGACAGTCTGTTGGTGCCACTTACAAGCATCATGATCGTCGGATGGATGAGAGCGATATCAGAATATAGGCGACATCATTGCGATTTGTCTCGCTCGGCATTCGTCGTATTCCGCGTGATTACTATGGGAGGATTGCGGCCTATAAGGTTAAGCTTTAGGCTGCAAATACAGGTAATGAATGATAACACGATATTTTTTTTTTTTTTTTCCCGATATAAGCTTTTACCTATAAGCTTTCACGATAACCAATAAATCTTACTATAAGCCCT
>JABEEO010000825.1:0-33007 GCA_013364945.1 Fusarium tupiense | reverse complement strand
TAATAATATTACTTTAGTTAAATAACTTAAGATTTTAATTATTTATCCTTAAAAGATAGCTAATAAGGAAATACTTATTATTATAAATACTATACTATAGTTTCTTATTAATCTTTTTAATTTATATATAATTCCTTCTTAGTAATACTATACTTTATAATAAAAGCTTAGTAAAACTTAAAAACAGCTAAAAGCCAGATTTCAAAGGTCTTCTTGGATTCCTAAGGGTATTTCAGGCAATTTTTAGACATCCGTTGCAGCTTCGAAAGCTTGTTCGCCAAGTTCCGCTAAGGATCCGGAAGACCCTATATGGGCTGAATGGTGCGAGCGACGGTCTGTATTAGCTCAGAAGACGTGGCAGCAATAACTGTGTGTCACTTCCCGCAATGCGAATTGCCTTGTCGACCTCTGACATTCTGTATAAGAGCCAGATGTTCGAAGCTTGTTCAACCTAATCATAGGCGTGGGACCGTCGGACCTGTCAGGTCATGTTCAGGCAGCCACCCTCTACATCCAGAGGCTGACATAAGTCACTAAGCCAGCACTAGAATAAGCCTTTTGTTTTTCGTCGTTTGCGCTGTGCTAGCTGCTACTCGAGAAAATTCAAGTATTGTGAGTACCATTCATCAAATACAGGTACGTGATGATGCTGAAAGGAGCCTCGAGTGATTCTATTAGATAGTTTACAGCAGTGCTACAAAGCACATCTAGCCTCGTGACCTGAATACTTGTTTTCGACGGTATCTTAAAGTATTGCAGCTGCATTTCAGAATCTTCCTAGCCTTCTGATATACTCGTCGCGCCATCCCACTTGTTACTCGCGACTCGGCATTTCGCTGTAGGAGCGACGCGTTACCGGAAGTGGAACAAGTACTCCATTATTCCAAAGTTCTTACGAGCATCAGACCAATCATCGCCAGTCTGCCTCACCGTATATACGCCATGTCGCCGACTGCATGGGACTTCTTATCTGGAAAGTATGACAGCTTCCAGTAGAATTCATAACATAAGACTAGCGGCCTCCTACCGGTTCGGCGATAAGCTTCTACAGGACCGAGTTCGGGCTTTTCATTTAGCGAGAATACATAAATAACTGTTTCCACACAACTTCAAGCTGATTTCATGCTGAAATAACCCAGGCAACTTGCTACTAGCTTAATTTGTTTCTCATAAAATCTTTACCTCTATTCCTTCTCCCAGAATGACAACCCTTCCTGTTATAATTATTGGTGCTGGCGTTGGCGGTCTCGCTATGGCGCAATTCCTTCACAAGACTCGTGTTCCCTTTCATGTTTATGAGGCAGATCTAAGTCTGACTGCCCGCCGCCAAGGATATCGCATTCGCATCGCTGACGAAGGAATCGAAGCTTTCAAGCGATACCTGCCACCAGAAAAGTATCGAACCCTGGAAGCGTCATGCAACACCGTTACCTCACACTCTAGCATTCCCAATGCGGTCCTCGATGCTTTGACAGGAGAGCCGACGGCCAAGTTGTTCAGGCCAGGAGCCAACACTCCGATTCCGCCCCGTCCTGTATACAAGCCTTTAAGTGCAGATCGTGGAGTCTTGAGACAGAATCTTTTAGAAGGTATCGAAGACCATGTCACGTTTGGCCGGAAGTATCACTCCTTTACCGATGGCCACGAAGGGATCACTGTGCATTTTTCAGATGGGCCTGATGTTCAAGGGTCCCTCTTGATTGGAGCGGATGGCGTTTGGTCTCGAGTACGCCAGCAGTTGTTGCCTTCCTACAACCTCCTTGACACAGAAGCACGACTGGTATTTGGTAAGACATATCTTACAGATGCCTTCTGTCAGAAGTTCTCAAGATCTGCCTTGGAAGGCCTCACCCTTATACATGGCGGCAGCATGAAGTGTCTCCTTGAACCCATGCACTTCAGCAAAGAGACTGCTTCGTTGCCAGACGACTATGTCTACTGGGTTATTTTCTTACGTTGCGATTCGCAGGATATCCCTGCGGATATTCTATCAAAACCCTCGGACGAAGTAAAGACTCTGATTCAAAGTCTTGCAAAAGATTGGCACCCGTCGCTGGCATGTCTTTTCGAAACCAGTACAACTGAGATCTCAGTGTCTAAAGTTCTTTCGTCGAGCCCAGATATCCCTGATTGGGGAGCTGGGGCGACCGCTACACGTGTCACTCTTATTGGCGATGCAGCACATGCGATGAGTCCCACAGCCGCTTTGGGTGCTACAACTGCCATCCGTGACGCAGCCAAGGTAGTGGATGCTATAGATCAGGAGGGACTGAATCCCAAGGCGTTGAGATCGTATGAGCACCAGATGCGGGCATACGCCCGGGAGTCACTAGAAAAGAGTTTAGTAGGGGGAAAGGCTATGTTTAGCATGCGTCCATTTCAAGATCTTCCAAAAGTAAGAGTTGTTATATAATACCTTTGTGTTACGTAGATATCGTAGTAGCCTTTAAGAAATACCTCTTAGTTAAGGGATTGAGTTGATTTAATTGAAACTTTTCAGCATCTTGGCTTGATATGTCTTGTTAAGATGTCGTAAGCTTATCTATCAATCAAACGCTCAAGCCAATGGAACGATGAGCAGCATGATTAAGTCGGCTTTCCATTCAGTAAAGCTGCCGCTCTACTAAAAAAGGCTAACAATGGCGCTTTTGAAGGACTTAAGACCTTAGTCGCCCAGCTTTTGAAGATAGCCGATAGGGGATCACCTGTCAGTATAAATGCTGTATTATAGCTTCTTCTTTTCAATAATCTGGCCAAGTCATGTAAAGGCTCTGTTGACCGCATCGGTTAGGAGTCCATAGACACAACTCAGTATGGGGGAGAACATGTAGGATGAGGATGATATCTATACCCTCTCCAGCGACATAAGTGGGGAGGCCCGTAGAAGAATCGTCACGGAGGTTCTCTAATTGTTTGGCGCCTGATCAAAGCAATATGATGGAGGTGGAAAGTAAGGGAAATGTGAGTAACTCGTCAAGCTATCCAAGGAGATCGCCGAAGACCTGTTGAATGCCAAGGATTCTGTCGACTAGGCCAGCAGGGACAAAATCGTGATCTTGTTGAGGCGGTGAACAAGGTGGATAAGGGACTACGCGACGTAAGTCGATGATTTCATCTCACACCTAAACAGAGGCATTGGAGTGATCGGCAACTGGATTTTCGGGAGCGTTGAGACGGGAGAGGCAGCCATAGGCGTCAGGATGAATGAGTCTGACACCTCTGCCAGTATGTATATTGAAGCCTTTGGCATTACGGTGGCTCAAATCGCAAGGGGCAGGGAGAATGATATTGGGGCCTATGTTGAGGCGAGAGTCGATGGTCCCCTGGGTGGTATGATGAAGACGAAGGAGAAGATAGAGAAGGAATTTACTCAAGCTGCCGAACCTCTTTTGCTTCAAATTGTTCAGATCGAGGAACAAAGAAAAGCACTTCATGTGGAGGCCAAGAAGACGCGGGAAAGCATCTTGGAAGACTTTCGAGACCGCTATGGTTCCATCGTGACTGAACTTCCGGAGTTGAGACAGCAATTACTTGAAGCTAGCAAGCCAAACCTGAGTTGGATGTCACATGAGAGACTGAGACGTACTCAAGGGGAAGTCAGAAAGATCAGACTCAAGACGTCTTTTGAGGACAAGTGTTTCATTCCGATGGTCTCAGGGCCTGCAACGGTTTCGTCAGAAGCCCAGAAACTATAGAAACAGCTCCAACATTGTCAACGACGTCGTCGATACGCCTAGGGAAGTCCAGGCTGTTAATAGCAGCATTGACCTTACACGAGGTCGAGCACACTCTCGCATGGTGGTTTCAAGCAAATCCGTGACAAACGCTGAGATGAACATGCATCGCGAGATTGAGCCTATGCCATACGAAGCTGATACAAGTAATGGTCCTAGTAAAAACATTTGCTAGAGGTACAGAGGAGGCTTCGAGAGTTGAATCAGGAAGTAATGAAGGGCGGGGTTGTTTAGGGACTTGTCAGCAGATTTAAAAGGAGCTATTTTGTTTACCAAATTATATCACTATTAACTTGAGGCTATGCGTATTTTGTTTCCTAGAAACTGACGTTAGTTGGGACTTTTTAGTGTGTTGGCCTAATACGTCTCCATCGGGATGCTATAACTGCAGAAGTCCACGATTCAACGACTTAACGTTAAATCGTGGACTTGATCGGTCGACCTATCTTCCTGACCAGACCCCCCACCTTTAACTTGGCACTCTTCTTAGTTTTCACAGATCTGAAAATCCCAGCTTTCGACCTCCATTGCGGGAACTGCTCTGAAGTAGCTGCACCAGTCCCTTTAAATGGGCTAACCTGGCCCAGGTTTCAAGAAGTGTACAATCAGCAGCTTCGTTGTTGGTATCTTATTCCGAAACTTGCTTCTGATACTTGGCTACCAGAGAAGCACGCTGAGCGTCGGAGAGAGTGGCGGAGCTACCGAGAACCACACGGTAGGCGTTGTCATCGACCATGATAGCAGCAGAACGAACGATGCATGTCCCTATGACGGCTTTTTTTACTCCGCTTGATGCAAAACGATAGCAAAAGAAAAATGCATCAAGACGATTCAGTTCACCGAGCTCATCAACGGCAACTTCACTAGAGATCGGTTAATCCAATTGTGTATACACTGGCCTTCAATGATGCTGACTTACTATATTCTTTCCGTCTGGGCTGAACCAGAAGCAGATGCAAACAGCTTATTCAACAATGAGCCAACCAAATTTTCAAGACCCTCCATGACTTTACTGTCAGCAAGCTTTCCGATGAGGTCCTTAGCAAATTTGCCAATGTCTGAGCTCTCGCCAGTAAAGACATCAATGGAAGTGCGGCGACTGATGATGTGGCTCATCCTGAGCAACTTGTGATCGTTGCCATGGCTTCTGTAACTATGTCAGAAGAAGTAGAAGACTGATCATACTTGATGCCATACTCAATGTCGCTCAGGAAATTCTCAACCTTTTCCTGCGCCCACTGTGAGGCAATTTCAATGGCTTCTTCCTCGAAAGCATTGCGATCAGCTGTGTCTGCGACATTCATTGCACCTTGCATCGTGCCAGACATGGCGATCAATTACAGTATTGAGAAAAGAATTTGAGAAGCTTTAGAACCGTGTACAGAAGGGATGTACTGTATGATAGAGAGAGAAGAGAGCGCTGTGAGGTATTAATAGCAGGTTAGGTCAATTTAGCTCAGCAAATGTACTTTTCCCATATTACACTAGAACTAACACTAGGACGTGTTGGTCATGGGGTCCAGCTCCCCACACACAAAGCTCTAGACCATCTCAGGCTGATTCCACGCTCAATACGGGTTCGACAGGCTTTAGCGGGTGAAAGTGGCGACCTGAACGTCTTGAAGCGTGAGCTAGTGGCTGGCTGGATTGTCTGTCACCCGATTTTCAGCTATATCAGGACAAACTATTTACTTTACGTTTTATCTACCTTTTAAAGTACTACGTGCCTGAGTAAAGATTCACTGAAGCTTCCCTAGTAGTTAAGTTTATACCGCTTCGGCAGCAGTTAGAGAATGCAGGTCTTGATAAACCTGTGTTAAGAACTGTACTATCTCTTCAGGGGCCATAACGCTTATATGTCTATACTAAGAGGTAAGCAGAGGCTTTTAACAAATCTCTCAGCTAATTCAAGTATTCATACTGGTTCTATTATAGTAGCAGGACCTATAAGCATTATATTATCTAAAGAGATAAGTGCGAAAGAAAGAAAAGCTAAGAAGGACACTAAGAATCATATGCCACCTTGGACATTTAATACAAGGGTTCTGAATTCCTTGCGCGCTAGTTAATAGACTTTAGAGAACTTCTTAATTAATGCCTGAAGCTTATAACGCCTCTACAAGATATATTAAGCTAATATACTAAAAAAATCCCATTTAACTTTAGCTTTTAGAAGGCAATATATATAGAGCCTTAATAAAGATAAGCCTTTTAATAAAAGATAGAATAATATGCTTTTATAATAACTTAATTAGTAACCTTATTATCTCCCAGATGGCCACTAATACAGTCGCACGTGGCATAAATAAACACAGTTAAAATCACATTAAGTTCCCTCGAAGAGGGTTAGAGAACTTCTTCGTTTCCACAAATGCTTTACAGCTCACGACATTCACATCCATTAAACTCGATCGGTTATTATATCAGCAGCACGACGTCGACAGCTCACGCCATAATTACATACGTCGCGGTCCAGTTGATCCACATAGGAGCAAGATAGAAAGACGGGCATCTGAATGTTTAGCGACTAAAAAGAGAGTATTAAGAGATTTAAAACAGCAAATTTAATAAAAATGTAAATATAAATGCAAGTAATTAAAATAGATATTTCTTAAGGTATCTTCTTTATAACTTTAAAATAGTCCCTTAATATTTTATAGTAACTTTTATCCGTATATTATATCTAATAGCAGGGAGAACCCTACCCTATACAGCTATCTGTTAGTAACGCCTTATTACTACCAGTAGAGCTATCGGGTTGCTAACCGTTAGCAAGCTAAACCCTACCCGGTCCTACTTACTACCTGGTTGTTGGCCGATGATTAACAATGTCAGGTACTTCAAGGGAGAAGGTTTTAGTTATATATTACATAGTTATACAAAATGTATTTTTAATTTAAATAAGTCAGTGTCTAATCGCCCACAGCGGCCAGTTATAACGAGTTCTATTAGACTTCATTGCTTATATCTATACGTAAACCGAACAAGGGCTGCAAGCAGCAAGCTGCCAGGCTATTCCTTACATAATCCGGAACAACTCATGAGGTCGGTAAGATTATTCGCATTACCCTATCACAACCATAAAACTAAGAGTCCAGGAGACCGCTGCCACCTACTCAGGTCGCTGATGTACCGTTACCCTCAACCCCTTGGAATCCTCCGGCATCACAGGAACCACAGTATCGCTCGTGATAACGAGATCAGCAGCAGTCGTCTCAAAAAGCTTCAAGGTTCCGACATCGTCTTTCCCTTGAACTTCCTCCGTCCCGTAAACCCTGAAAAGTGCCGCCAGCGTGAGGTAGAGCTCCGCATATGCCAGATTGATACCCAGGCAAGCTCTACCACCCTTGCCGAAAGACACTAGATAGCGGTCCAGTAGGGGGTCGTTGACCCAGCGCTCAGGCTTGAAAGCGTGAGAGTCGGGGAAGACGCGCTCGTCGTGGTGCACCAGGTTGCTGGTCATACTGAGGGGAGTACCAGGGGGAATACGCCATTCGCGATCGCCGGCGCGGTATACGAGTGTCTCATCCGGACAGATGCGGTGCAGCCGGTGCGAGATGGCATGGCTGAGACGGACGCCCTCTTGCACCACGCCCGTCAGGAAAGGAAGACGCTCGAGCACGAGCAAGCTGAGGGGCTGCGATGGATCGAGGATCGCAGCCTCGAGCTCGTTTTTGAGTCGCGAGAGTATGTCGGGCGTGGCGAGGACGAAGTATGTCGAGACACCGAGCGCCCAGGCCGTGGTGATGGTACCCGCCGCGACGACGACTTCGCCCTCCTGCCAGAGCCGGTCCGTAGACTTGTCGTAGTCGGAGAGCTTGCTGTTCAGGATCTCGTGGAAGATGGTGCGGCGTGTCTTGTCGTACGCGTGCATTTGGTGTGCTTGTGTGATGTCGGCCACCTGTTTCTTCACACTGGTTTGGAGCTGAGAGTAGGCGCCCATAGCCGGGCTCAGCTTGAGCAGCAAGGAGTTGGGCAGCTTGCGCAGCATGTCCATCAGCCAGGGAAAGTGCTTCAGGACATGGCCGGCTTTACCGCCCTGAAGCATAGCATCTCTGAATGATGGATCAAAGTCCGCGGCCTGGAGTCGGTTCTCGCTTTTTCCAAAAGCATAGTCCTCGACGATATCTGAAGATCTGGTCTTAGTACGCAAATACATTCTCGGCATTTACTTGAGGGTTCTGACCGTTGGTGAGTGCAGCGTAGGCATCATCAAGCCTAAGAGGGACTCCGGACTGGGAAAACTCGCGAAAGCGTCCCAGGAGGATTCCCATATTCCGGTCCACCAGTGGTTGCAGGGCGCGAACGCTTTGCTTGGAAAAGAACGGCGACAGCGCCGCCCTACGGATTCGGTGCTCATCATGGCCAAGAGTGCCGATCAAGCTCTCGTCGACGCCGAAAGACCGGGTGATCCAGTCCCATTTGTCACGCTTGCGTCCGCTGCCAGCGTAGATGGTGTTGTAGAAGTCCGGATCCGCGATGTGAATCTCGTCTGGATTGATACGGACTATAGGGCCTGGTCGGGTATTAGTTCAGTTTGACTCCCTCGATTTTCATGCTGGCAAAGATGAACACTGACCATATTGTTTGTGTAATCTACCAATTTTGAAGGTGTACTCGGGCTCGGCAACTACATCGTACCAGAATTCATACCAGTATGTCCATGCTGCTAGCTTTGGGCCTGGAAACTGGGAGATTGGGCTAAAGAAAAGGCGATAAACAGTAAGGTAGAGAAAGTAAATGATAGAAAAGATGATGAGAGTCGCCACCGCCAGCACCATCAAGGGCCTGGTTGTCTCGACAGGAACGATGAATATCGACATGTCAGCCCAATATTCGTTGTTTAGAAGAGACAAAGAGTAGCTGGGGAACCCTATGGAACGGAAATGGTATGTAGCCACGGTGACATGCTGCAAGCTCTTATCGCTCAACAACAAGTCGTATTGAGATGATAGCAAGCTCGTATTGGACCCGTTCACGTGCTGAGCTTGATTGCTGGGATCAAAATCCCCAATTCGAAGCATGCAGCCCAGGATTGTCTCACATTAGCCGGGGCCAAGATCGCGTAGAAATTTAACCAGTCTAAAAATGGGGGTAACCCCTGTACACAGGGGTTAATGATGGAGAAAATGCTCGTCAGCGCCGATTACAGGACTTCGGATTCGTCGTTAACTGACCTCAACCGCCCGATAAGGCAGAGGCTTGCTACTAGAGCTGCAAGTGAGCCTTTAGTAAGCCCTAATGCAGAGGTATTAGAGGAGAGGGGGTCGGCCGTCGCATTAGTCAGACCCCGAGTACACGTCACTGAGGTGTTTGCGAAGTAGGATGGAGTCCTACGTCGGCGGTCGGTTGTGTGGAGGGGCCCATCTGCAGGTGGATTCAGTGGGCCGGGCCGGGCCTGCGTTGTCGTCATAGGCAGGCGTGCCAATAGTGCTTGCGGCCCGCACTATCCGTGCCGTCTTGCCCGGGATCCTCCCGCCGAGGGTCGTAGTGCCTTATCAACGTCGTCCCGTGTGGCCTATTGGCAGAGCTGATCTGGGATCTGCGTGGCCTGCATTTCTCGGCATGTCAGACGCCCCGTATCCAAGTTGAGAACCGATGAAACGAGTGTGAAGCGCACCAGCTGGCCAGGGAGACTGGGCTGAATTCTTTCCTTAGAACGTGAAGGATAGTTGTCCAAAGTCAGATAGCAATAATTGAGATACCATCAAACATTAAACCTGTACTGTACTGTCAACTTAGGCAGCCTGTCACATTGTTCAAGCCCGTCGCAATGCCTCTGGAACGTGCCGATTTCGTTGGTGCCATATGGCTCACTACTCCTATCCTGGTCTTGTTGGGCTCCAAAACCCCGAGACATTTGCGCTGGATCCTCTTACTTCCTTTCGGGGGGTTTTGTCTGCTTGTGGCTTTTGCTTTTCCCTATGGCCCGGATATTGCAAAGAATTACACCTTTGGAACAGGTTGGGCACCAAACAGAACGTTTCACCAAGTTGATATTCTAACAGCATTGTCTCTTAGTCTTTTACGTCGCGTTGGTCAACTTCAATCTTCTTGTGCTCGAAGACCCTTACTTGGAGCACAAGTGGACACAACCCACAAGCTATGGGAAGCAACGCCAACAGCCTTTCCACTCTCTCGGTGCATGGGACCGCATAAGATGGTGTTTTGACAACGCCTTTTCCACCAGAGGTATTGGATGGAACTGGCGGACTGCACCTCTACCTCCAGCTCCTGCTCCAGGCACTTCCAAGACCGTCTTCCTCAGGCTATTGATGCAAAGAATACTGCAGCAATACATGAGCCATGATATTGCTGCCGGTATTCTTCTGTGGCTAACTCATGATGGGAAAATGGGCATCCTTGAGTTAGAATTCGTCCCCCGTTGTATCGCTACAGCCTGCTGGTGGGCCTCGTCAATTGCCGTGATGGATATCGGCTATCACGTTGCTTGCATGATCGGGGTGTCGTCCGGGCTTTTCTGGACGCGCATCGAAGACGTTCACCCAGTAAACGGACCTTGGGTCGAGTGCTACACCCTGAGCAGATTCTGGAACCACACGTGGCATCAGAACTTTCGCAGGGGGCTGCAAATCCCCAGCAGATTCGTGGCCAGGAAAGTCGTTAGAGCACCTAGAGGTTCTATGCTCAGTCGGCAAACACAATCGTACTTCGCATTCACACTGTCTGGACTGTACCACTGGGCGGCAGCAAAGATGGCAGCTCCATCCGAGTCTTTTACAAGAACTCTTACCTTTTTTCTGTTGATGCCTAACATTCTGCTCTTGGAAGATCTGGTCATTCGTTTTGCTCAGGAGAAACTCGGATGGCGTGGATCCTGGTGGCGTATGGTTGGACTTGTGTGGACATTTCTTGCTTTGACCGTACTCAGTACAGGATTTGTGAATGATCTGGTCGCACCTGGACTTGTGACCGCTTTTCCGGCGCTGCGGATATCACCCACTTATTATATGCTGAACACCATGGTAGAAAACAGCGGTTGAGTCTGGTTGAACGCACTCATAGCTGGGCAATCTAATGTATTGTTGTGGACATGAGGGTTGTAATGTTCATAGACTATAAGCAATGATTCTTACACCCGAAGATCATCATTTGATCTTGTGGCCACCAGGCACTAGCTCCGTGAACAGTCCGTCGCTATCGTATGTTTGTCTGACTCTTTTCAAGAACTCAACGTTTTCAGCTCCATAGCTTGCGATAGGATCCTGGTCTTCCGCAGCATAGTTCATGTACTTGAAAGGATGATATAAACCCCTTTCCTTCGCCGCGGCTACGGATTTCTCAAGAACGCTCTTGATGCCGGCAATCACGACAGCATCGTCTGTCTCACGAAACCATTCCCAGCCAAAAGAACAGACTGGAAGTCACATGAATCAGCCCACAAATAATATCTCCGTTATGGTAGAAGAGATCAAACTTACCAATGAGCGGTCCAGATTCTTCATCGAGACCCATTACATTTCCTCCGCGCTTGGATTGTCCCCTGATAATGTTCTTTGTCAGGGGTTGGATGCCCAGCATTGGCGCAAAGCGTTTGTCTTCACGTAAGCCATTCTCCAGAGCCCTTTCGACCTCTTCCACAAAGTAGCCGGCCATCAGCTGAAGCAGATCCACATCCATCCTGAAGGTGGCTGTCGTGAACCGGCTCCGCATGCCCGCGGGCTCTGAAAGATTCAGCTCTTCAGCAAGGTCCGATAGTGACGTGACCCTTGCGGTGTTCACAACCTTGGGAGCCCCATATGTCTCGACATCGTCTCTGAACCTGGAAAAGATGGGAGGTTCCTCTCTTCCGAGAGTGTCATACTGCCCCACGGCCCAGGCGAAGTTGCCCTGCATGAACCCGAGGCCCGCAAACAGTGAAACATGCTTATCTGACGGGGCGTCGTGGCCACATTCTGCAAAGGCTGACGTGACGGCCGATGTTACTGATGGTAGCAACGGCCAGACGTGCAGGCCTCCCCACATGGGGCCTTGATCATACATGTCCAGATCGAAACGAGTCACGACTCCAAAGTTATTGCCACCACCGCGAAGCGCTCGGTAGAGACCCGGGTGGGTGGAGTGCGAGACGTCGAAGATGCTGCCATTGGCAAGGACAAGCTGGCATCACGTCAGCCTCTCGTGTGGCAAATGTGGACTCTCGCATTGCGATCCCGGTCCCAACTTACCTCGTAGTTGCGAACGTTGTCGCACGCCAACCCATGTAATCCAGACAAGTGGCTGAGCCCACCGCCGAGAAGCAATCCTCCTACACCAACTCCAGTCAGTCGGCCCCCAACAACAGTCTTGTTCGTCTTATCAAGCTCCTTGAAGACCGTCCCCCACGTTGCGCCCGCTCCTATTCGAGCTACGCCGGCACTCGCGTCCACTTTGACATCGCCTAAGCCGGCCATGTTGACGGTGATCCCACCATGAATATTACTGAATCCGGGAATGTCGGAGTGCCCGCCCCCGCGGACGGCGAAGGGGCACCCCGTGGAGCGCGACGTCTGCACCACGAGTGCGACGTCCTGGGCCTCACGGGCGTGGACGAGGCAGGCCGGCCGGACGGCCTGCTGCTGCTGCGACCAGTACAGAGACCCGGTCTCCACTCCCGACCTAGCGATAGGCTGCTGCTCGAACTCTGCAATGTAGTCGCCAACTGACTCGACGGATAGCTGACTAGATAGCGAGACGCACTATCGGTATCAGGGGGGTGTGACTGACTGTGCTGACGGTGGAGCTGTACGTACCGCACTCTGGCATGAATTGTAGTCTGCTGTGAGGCCTTTACTCGCCGCAAGGGGAGCAAGGAGGACGCAGGTCCATGCCAAGGTCGATGATTGACGCATTATCGTTTGGTCCGACACGGCAAAACCAAGAATTCTGAATACGGGAGAATGACGAAAGTTGAGCCAATAATGTTGGGTGTAACGTGGGTGTGATATCGGAATCAGGCTGCCTGCTTCTACCCAGAAGAAACTGCTTCTATTTACTTGCCTATTATTCCAGCCCACGATTCTCAGGCTTAAATAGGCAAGAAGAGGTCATGGTCGAAAGCCGCCCCGTCCAGATCCCAGCAGATGCATTCGAAGACTGGGTACGAAGCTCTTCTGTAGACACCGGAATTGATTGCTCACCTGCATGTAAGCTTCACGCCCTTCGCTACAGGTGCTCGTCCAATTAGTTCTAGTTGCATTCTTTTGGAAAGGCCGGTCTCGCCCTATCAAGCCAGAGTGCCTATGAAGGTGGAGCGGGAGTCGCCCCGTCCCGGGTGTAACCCTGCAGGGGTCGGAGGATATCACTGCTTTCCACGCGATGCAGATGGGTGTTATCTAGGATCTACCGTGCAGTAGTCAGTTCTCCAGCGGCCCGACTCCTGAAGGATTCTGAACTTGGTGCATCCTTTGCCGCGCAAATGGGTAGGAAGAATACGATAATAACCATGTAGGCATAGCGAGATTGAGGCAATTACTGGCATAATATATGTATTTTTAGCTTATAGAGCCATCTCGGCACGGGGCTAGCGGGCGTAAAAGACTTGTTTGTATGTGTATTCCCCAATAGGATAAGGAAAGGCATATGCGATAAGCGCTAAATCAACATTGTATCGACATCCCACACCAAGAAAATGACGTATGGAGGGGTCGTTACAAAGCATGTGTCACAAATCCGCGACCCATCCAACTCGTCTATCCCAACGTGGCAATCCCCTTTGTGCTTAGCTTTGCAAGGCACAGGCGGAGCATCGGGTTGGCTTCTCCCGTCAAACGCTCCAGTCGGTCGATCTCCGACTCCAGCTCCCGCTCCACGTCCCGCAGGCACTCGAGAGTCTTCTCAAACGCTCCACACTTGCGTAAGCAGCTCACCAGATGCGCCTTGCTCTCCCTGGAAAGCGGAGAAGCGGTAGTCGAGGCCACCGTCGGTCGCTGCCTGAACACGCCGAGGATATGTCCGCGATACTCCGGGTGGTTGGCGAGGCAGTAGACGATGGGGTACGAGAACTTGCCCTCGTCCAGGTCCTCGCAGAGACCCTTTTGGGCCGCGTAGTCTCCAAAGTTCATGTAGTCGTCCCGGATCTGGAAGAAGCGCCCAAAGAGCAGGGTTAGCCGCTCGAAGTCGAGGCCTGGTGTCTGCGTAGCTGTGCTCTCGGCCTGCAAAACCCGTAGCAGCATCCTGAACATACCGCCGGTCTTGTGGTCAATCATGTTGACGTACTCGGCCTCGGTAGGGCATGCTAGGTTGAACTTCCAGTACAGGTCCCAGCTTTGCCCGAGATACAGGCCTTCAAGCTCTTCAAGCACTGCTGTCAGTGAAGCTGGGCTAAGACTCTGAGCTACTTCCTGTACTGCTCTAACGAACATGAAATTTGCGCTATTGATAGACTGGGCTTGCCCGAAGATGACATGGGCTGATGGCAGCCCCCGCCTGAGTGGAGAGTTGTCTTGCAGGTCGTCCAAAATGAGTGATGCATTGTGCAATAGGTTTATAACTGACGTGATTGTCTTGACCGCTGCTGAAGGTACGTGTAGCCAGGTGTTAAGAGCATCAATCAGGGTGTCGCGGACGCCTTTGGAAGGCATTCCTAAGATGTAGGCTGCCGGTGCATCCATGGCCAGGTTGGACGGTTTGTAATGGGGGTACTGGGAGACCGTTTGAATGTCGTGTTTTTGACACAAAACTTCTGTGTCCTTGCTTCTCCTTTTCTGAACCAATGGCTCTTGTTCTGGACTTGCCATTTCGTACTGGGAGAGTTTTCTTTTGGCTCCGTTGCCATTGATAGCAGTTTTGGCACCGTTACCGTTCGAGAGAATCTTGATGTCGTTGCTTTGAAGATTGGTAGCACTTTTATTAGTGATGAGCCCAGTTTTGAGCCCGTTTCCGTTGTGAATTTTATTAATATCATCGCCGTTTTGGCCATTTGAAAGTGGTTCGTTCTTCCACGCGTTTTGTCTCGGACAAGCAGAGCACCAATAATGGTTTCCTGAGACCGCTAGGCCAGCACAATCAATCCATCTTCTCAACTTGGATGATATGTCGGGTCGAGCTTTATAGAGATCATCGCGGCGTTGACAGAAATCACTTTCTGACTTGATGATCTTTGATTTGACCTCCTCCTTGGCATCCTCAACTGAAAGTCCCATTGT
Organism: Fusarium tupiense; assembly: GCA_013364945.1. NCBI lineage: Eukaryota > Fungi > Ascomycota > Sordariomycetes > Hypocreales > Nectriaceae > Fusarium > Fusarium tupiense. The sequence continues at coordinate 18,126 of JABEEO010000825.1, read as the reverse complement.
TCGAGCAAACAGCTCCACGGCGCTCACAATCCTCTTGGACTGACCAGACTGGACTTCTCTCATTTCGCGCTCCCAGCTAAAGTAGTCATTTGCCAATAAAAGACCTTCAGTGGCCGCGTCAATGATGGGCTGCACGAGCTCGTGCTCCGCTTCCGAGAGGGATATTCCCAAGCTGAATTGCAACATTGGCCAGAAAACTCTAGGGGCTGATTAGGGTTGAGTTCAGAGATGCGGGGAGGGTTTGCTTACAGCATGCCGCCGTTCTCACTGCGGTATTTTATATATTCTTCTAATGTCTGTGCCTCCTTGTCGCTGTTCTTCTCGCTGATAGCGAGCCAGACATCACGAAAGGCAGCGAGCATATTCAACCCAAGTTCATGGTCGAGGTTGATACACTCGAGTATGCACTGTGAAACGAGCTTTTTGGTCTTCATTGCCCGTGAGTCAGGATCCAGACTGCTCTTGTCGTCTGGGTCCAAGGCAGCATAAAGCTCATCGTGCTCGGCTTGGGCTTCCTCTATGCTGAGGCCCTCACCAGTGTCTGAAAGTCTGTCAGATTTGATACTACGGACAGGAATCTGGAAGGTAAAACTTACCGTCATGAATCAAGCCCAAGTCCGAAAGATATGCCAAAACACCCAGACGCTCGGGAATGGCTTCAGGATAAATTAGAGAAGACCAGTTGCCTACAGGCGAGAAAGAGAAGTGAGTATTCTTCTCTCGGCCATCTGCCATTTCCCTGGCCCAGTCACCGACAAACCGCCGGCTGGCTGCATCAGCGAGGTCGTCCCGCAAGTGAACTCGGATCGGAAGGGTTGTAAAGCAACCAGTCTCCCGAGCTTCCTCCGCCGGTACGAGTCTCGATCGATACAGTAACGGATCCATAATTGGTAAAAGCAGGATAAAATGGTTTGCGAAAGTTCAATTACCCGTCTCTAGAGATGGAATGAACATATGTGGTTAGCAGAGTTAACCATCTTGTTGTTCTTTCTTCGAGTTTAGATACTTGCATTATCCTGTTACCTTACTGGACTTCGTTGATAGTTGTCTGACGCGTCAACAGCTGCTCCCGAATAGGCTGTGATAAGCCCACGTTCTGAGCTTGGCATGTGTGGCGGTTCAGGTCTCGATAGGCTTAGCCGATAACGAGACACCATCACCATCGCAATCCAGGGTACTCCGTAGTTGACTTCGTTGTGGAGCTCTGTAGGGGTCTAGGACTTCAATGCTACGTAAACTTACATGTTACGCGATAAGGTCCGACAGGGGTGTGTCCCATATATTCGAAGCGCGAAGGCGCGTGCCAATAGAGATCGACGACCCTGTGTAGATCATGGGAAAGTTTGAGCTTGTCTGGTTCCGTATGTTTGAACACTCATGCTCGTAAGCGCTACTGTAAAGCTTGTGCAAAGGATTCAAAGCCTGCAGAGGAAGGGGGTGGTAGAAAAAAACGATTTCAGAGGCCTGCCTTGCTTCGGTAGCCTCTGATATTGCTCCGCCGTGAATCAGTGTCCCCGAATTTTATCCCCAGTCTCCCCTTTAGCTTTTGATATGTCGCTAGCTCGCATTTCCAGAGCCGATGCTTCGGGAGAGCTCGCACAGACCAATTGTGCGTACGGGGTTTGAAATCGATCTCAAGAACTGACGTCCCAACCCAGCCCCTCCATCTGGTCTTGCTTTGGCACTGACGACAATCACAGACCTACACTATGGGCTTCACTTCACCATTATCGACCTGGAGTTTGGGACAGCAATTGGGTCTTATATTGGTTATTGTATGTCATACTCTGTGGAAGCGATCAAAATGGCTATTGTTCTGACATTTCTTTCTCTCTCAGTTGGCGCTTGCCCTCGTGTCAGTCGTTATCTATGGCTGCTTCTTGCATCCTCTCCGCCACATTCCTGGCCCATTCCTGGCCAAATTCTCTCCGGTTGGTCTATTCTCTCGAAATGTGCGCGAGTGACGATTAAATTATGAAAACAGCTATGGATTATGAGGGCTCTGCACCGCATGCGGTTCAACTCGGAACTGCAAGCTCTCCATCAACAATACGGTAGGCCTTCAGCAGCAACGATCAAAGCTGTTTGACTGACGTGATTCGTCTGTTTCAGGAAATGTCGTGCGAATCGGACCCAACGAAGTCTCATTTGCTTCACTTGAAGCAGAAACAGCAATTTACGCGAAACAAGAGGACGGTCGCTTTTCCAAGAATGGGACCTTCTTGACGCTTTTCTCGGACCTCGTATTGAACGCTCCGACCCTCATTACCATACCTGATCCTTTACTTCACAGGAAATTGCACAAGGTGATCCAGCAAGCCTTCACCCCTCAAGCGCTTGCAAGGCAAGAACCCATCCAGAAGCTGCATATCGACATGGCCATGTCCGAACTTGAAGAACTTGCCAAGAGCGGCGGTACCGTGGACGTCGCTGACACATTGGAGACGATGTTCTGGGAGATCATTGGTGATCTTGCTTTCGGTGAACCTCTCATGTCTGGAAAGCGCCGTAAGTTAAAAGCGGTACCTTGGACATGCCGGCACAAATAATGCTAACAAAGCGTCCCAGCTACTTACGAGTCATTGAAGCAACTTGGTAAAACAACGATGCCCATGGTCGAAGCCTTGAGCTTTTTTCTCGCCCTGCCTGGGACTGCTTCACTATTTGGGATTGCTCGAAGCCTCATCACAGCATTGCCGTTTCCGTCGCAACTCTCCAAGCTTGTGCCATCTTCGAAGTTGCGCGAGTGAGTATTTCTTCAAACTTCTTGATCATTCCAGTGATCTGATACGAATTTTGAACAGCTGCGCCGAAAGGCAAGACGGAAGAGAAGACTTCCTGACCGCTATCATGGGCAGCGAGAAGCAAGATCTGACGCTCGACGCGGATGCATTTTTTAGTAATGCTATGGGCCTAACGTATGTATAAACCAATTTCCTCAATGCGACTTTTGCTTAGAGATGCCGTAGCCTGGCCGGATACCAGACAACAGCTACGACACTGGCCGCCACTTTCTACCACATCTTGCGCTATCCTGAGGCGTATAACAGAGTTTGCTTCGAGATCCGCTCGACCTTTGTCAGTGACGAAGAAATCACAGGAGCGCGCCTTGCCAGGCTGCCATTCCTGAATGCCTGTATCCGGGAGACCCTGAGGTTGCTTCCACCCGCAAACGGTAAAACGGCACAGCGTACTGCTCCTTCATGCACCATAGATGGGGTGCACATCCCTGCCGGTACCACAGTCTCCGCTGATCTTTACACAATCCAACGGTCGCCGAAGTACTTTGCAGATCCCGCCGCCTTCCGTCCCGAGAGATGGCTGGATGTTGCGGAAGATAGCGAGTTCAAGAGGGACAACAGGACCGCTTATCGTCCATTCCTCATTGGAAGTAGGGCATGTATCGGCAGGGAGATGGCGCAGCAGAGCATCCGACTTATTGTTGGAAACTTGCTTTGGAAATATGACTTTCAGCTGCTGGATAAGAACGGGTTTGTTTGGGAGCGCGACGCTGGCAGTAGCCTCATTTACACGGACTACAAGGTCATGGTGCATGTGATGAAAGCCAGCGGCAGATCATAATGTATTCAAGCATTATCACGCTCAATTGATGTCAATCACTACTCCGGCGCCCTCACAAATGTCGAGAAAACGTGCTTCAATAGTATAGAGGAACCTCACGTTGACCTTTTGGCAACCGCAGTCCACCCCATGGAGGCAAAAATGCCTCACGTTGACTGGGGTTCAGCCCCGGGGGTGTGCGATATCTTCAAAAGATGACGTTTCTCGTATTAAGTCGGCTATTCTAGCTCTCGGCGTGCTGGCGAAAGAGGCCGCCCCCCCGTCCCGTGCGGGCCGCGGCCGCTTGCTGGCGCCCAGGTAGATCTTTGCAGTAGCGCGAAATCTCATTGGCTTCGGATATACTGGCCACATGCGAAAAGCGCTTACTATGACTGGGTCCAAGAGCTGCCGCCGCCATGCTGCACATTTCAGGCAGCGATTTATCAGTAAATAGGATAAGAGCAGTCAGCGTCGCATTGCACCGATGAGACCCTACCTACTCTACATTGGCAAGGTGTCCTCTTTGTGAATTTCGGCTACCTAAGCTTCCGATGCACTCCTGTGGATGTGAATACTTGGCTCTGAAGTCGGATACGTCAGTTGTTGTGCCGCTTCTCCACATAGAGGCTGGGACTCATGCAGTCATCCTTATGTCGTATGGCTGTGGGCCCATGGCTCGTTCCCAAAACGAGACATACGACAGTGAGTTTTGGGCCTTCCTATTTTGGGGAACTTTGTCTAGGTCTCGATGCAGTCAGCAGTTTCGACGAAGATAAGGACAAGTCCTTAGGTTGCAGGACGTTTGGGGGTTTGCACCATACTGAATCAACCAACAACTCCGACAATCACTCCCCATCGCACCCAGAGATCACACCGATGCTTGGGTTTTTCTTCTGATTCTCAAATCCTTGTATCCGCCTGCGGTACGGAAGTCTTAACCTGGGGTATGAAAAGCCATAAACCTCTATCTCAATTGAGAATGGAGAAAAACTATATAAAATAAATCCATATATATTGTACCACGAGTAGCATAGCGGACTAGCTTCGCTCGCGTTTTCCCAAGCACCTAATAGAGTGACTCTAAGATGGCCTGATGGGACAATTGAAATTCGAAATACTAAAACGGCTCAGTGTCTCAAAACCTTCAAACTCAACCACTAACCAATTCACTTGGCTATTGAGGCCGATGAATCAACATCGCACAAACAGGTAAGTCTTTCAAATTGACGAGCGCTATCTCCGCCAATCTCAGACTTGCAAGCCCGTTGCAATAGGTATCAATCGACACGGAGACTGGATTAACTGGAATGAGCACAAGCTGCTTTATCTACCACTTGAGTTTCAAGGCAGGGAATAGGTCGAAGTTCATGGACTGTCTGTTGTTCTTCGTGACACTTGGAACCGAGCATATTTAATTAAGTTTAATAGTAACAGATTAGGGCAGATATCCAGGAGTTTTTAAATCTATAATAAGTATAAATAAATAAGGTTCCTTCGGAGGCTAAGGCGCTCGATATGGCTAAGAAAGAATGGGGTACTATTGAGCTGCTATAGGATGAAGTTGATGAGGCCCAGGGAACTGCAAACGGAAGGCGAGGGAGGATTGACAGTCTCAGGAAGACTGGGGAAAGCTATATGGGGCAAGGCGACGCCTGGTGTAAAACTAACGTAGGGAAGAATCGAAGCATAAACGAGGAAAATAAAGATAAGTATGCTACAGAACTTGCCAATTAAGTATTACTTGATGCCTGGGAGCCACTCTTACCTGGTATTATGATCCGGTATTTGGAAGACAGCAGCGGCAGATATCATAATCTTTCTAGCACATTTAAGATTTCTTTAACATTGCTAGTCAGTTGTTAGGTATTCAGTTAAGTTGAAGTTTAATAAGGAAAGGTGTAGCTAAATGCATTACCGCTAGTGTTCTCCCATACGCAGACTTTATTCTTGGTCAAGCAATGACGGCGCTGGTAGCTCGGCACCATCAGCCCGAAGAGCCAATCTAGATCGGTATAGCCTTCATAATGCGTCCAACTTGGTATTGTTACAGACACAAGTGCACCGTATACGGACGCTTTATAATTGCCATTATAGCGTTTTGCTGTCTTGGACGTCTTTTCACTTCCTCTGACTCTTGGATGGGCTTCTTACAAGCAAAAAATGGTCCGACTCCCAGCAGACTTTGACATTTTCACACTACGACGCGTCCTACGCGAGACAAGCCGCTACGCGCATCTTATCTAAGATGACAGAAACGTATATTCATGAACCTCACGATGGCCCAGTCGTGATTGCAAAAGGATTGTTGTCTCGCACTGACAGTCAAAGTTCAAGACTATTTAATACTGCGATAATATTGGTCCTACTTGGCTTGTAGATTATTGCGCTGCGGATCTGGATAAGCAAGAGAGTTATAACCAGATGGTATCTGGATGACAGTAAGTGGGCGCAAAGACCTCATAGTTGTATTAACTGACACTTCGCAGCACTTGTGATCTCCGTAGCTACAGGTTAAGCTTTGAAATCTCGGGGGTCACAACTAATACTGTGGAATAGGCTGACTGATGCCTAAAGCGAATGACGCCTTAACAAGAGATAGCAAGCCAACACCCTGAAAAATCCCATTCACTTTTGCGATAATAGGATCTATAAGAGCTGTAATAAGTAGGCATTCTCGACCGAGGTTTGACGATTATAACTGACACCCAAAGATGCGCGACTCGTCGCCGGTACAAGTATTAAAAATGTTGACCCTCGAGGTCTTTACATCTTACTAGAGGTGAGACCACCATCCATAAAACGTCGTCACTATCGCTCATCTTAGTTAGAACGCAAAGTAGGCTTCCCAGCTTACAACCTATCGACTGTCTTCACGAAGGCTTCGGTCCTGATCTCAGATTCACTGTCGACATGCACTTCATCATCTGCGCTTACGCCGTGTTATTCGTCGTTGTCGCCAACTGCATCTTTCATACCATTGCGGCTATTGCATATCGCTGTCCAGTATATGAAGGTGGAAATTGCGAGGCCATCGTAAATATATACGCAGCATCAGCCTTCATCAACTGTGTGAGCGATTTGATATTGCTGTTGTTGCTGTTTTGTTTGCTGCACCGTATGAAAGTACCCTTGACCCGCAAGATTGGAATTGCTATCATTCGGATGGCTAGTGGTTTGTACGCATTTCTCTATCTTTTATATCCCGTAGGGAAAAGTGCTGATGCCTGATACCACAGCGTACTGGTTGTCGGTATCATCCGGTTGGTGACAACGGTAAAGGTTGACGAAGACTTGGACTTTACGTATAGTCTGGGTTATGGTCTCTTATGGAGGTACGTTGTCTGCTGGAGGACAGGTCAAACCAAGTCTTGAATTCTAATTATTTAGCAGTATTCTCGAGCCATGGTCCGGTGTGACCTGCGCTTGCCTGCCATGTCTGAAGCCTCTGTTTCGTCGATGGTTTCCAGCTGTTAAAGTGAGGTTATGCTTCAGTAAGCAACCCCTTCCAGCGTCCAGGCATCATTTGAAACCGTTCAAAACAGTAGTACAAGCAAGATATAGAGAATTAATCAAAGCTATAGCCTCAATGTGCCCTGGTCCATCTATGCTGAGCCGACCGTTGTTTTTCAGGATGGTCTTATAGAAGGTTTGGGCTGTCTTAATTGATTATAGTCATAGTTATGGATTGGATTATCACACCTTGAGAAGAAGGGGTACTGAATACATACGCTGAGCGTTCTGAGATTTGTACTATGTGAAGGACTTTGATTAGATCCAGTCTGATACTACAAAACGAGTTGTATACAGGTGTCTCCAGCAAGAAAGGCGAGTTGGTCTGGTGGTCAGTTCGACTTTTCTCGTAATCCCGCTCGGAATAAGAGTACCACAGCCACGTTCCTCGTCATCCAAGATTATACGGTCTCGCTTTCCTCGACGGAGTTTAGAATGAGGACCCATAGTTGCATCATTATTGTCCTTTTTTGCGCGTAGAGGGTAGGGAGAAGACACATGTGACGGCGGCCTTCTCCCGAAGCCAGTCCCAGCAAGTTCCGTGTTCAGCATAGCTATATATGAGCGCAGAAGGTCGCTGAACCTCTGACACCATTTGCGAAGGGATCGAAAGCGCTTGACTCCCGACCTGGGGTCCTGTCCTCTGAACCTGGGACCTTTTGTTGTTACTTGGAGGCGCCCCTTATAGACCGAAGACCAACGGTTAGAAATTAGTAAAGAAACTGGCTTAGGTGCTATAAGATGATGTGAAGTAGGACTATGTTTTAATACAGACTGCATTAGCGCTTGATTTTATGTCATAGGTGGCTACCAATCATGGGTTAAATGGCAAGCCGACACAATATACCACAATACTTTGCAGCATGATAGTCTATTTCAAGCTTAAGGGTCTCTTACTAATTACATCATCAACCTCATATACGATTATTCTCCCATTTAGCATACTGCAACCCACAAGCATTACAAAGTGTTCCAGCTCCATTAGGTCCACGTTTCCATTCACGGCTATCAGTACGATCGCAGCTATCGCATTGACGATTTAAGCTCGGTGGGGGCCTGTCGCCACTCGTTTTAACTATGTCGATAAGGGAGGAGTGCGGGATGCGGTGCACAAAAACCCTTTGAGGTGATTGTACTGGATGGCGGCGTTCTTTCATGAGAATTGACTCAATCTTGATATCATTCCAGTCAAACTCGACTCTTTCTTTCCTCTCTTTGGTATTAGTTGTGGCGTTTTGTTGAGAGAAGGATACTGTGTCTTCTGGCATCTTTGAGACGATCGGCTGCCAGCCGCTCAAGAAATCAAGGTCGTCTTGGGAGATTTCTTGCATACTGGACCCTCTGGCTTGAGCTACTACATCATTACCGCTTGCCAAGTTTGTCAATAAATTCGGCGACCGCTGTAACGACCTGCTCTCGGCTAGGGGTATAGAAGGCTTGTTTGTCCGTCGTCTCTTCCCAAAGCTGGCTAGGAGGCTATCCTCGCGAGCCTCATTGCCGGAAGTGTGATCCTGCGAGATTGTATAGTGGGTGCTCCATAGCCCACAATCTAGCAGTTCGTATGTACTGCGATGAGGTGCGAGGGGTCTATAAAGCCCAAGGGGAGAATAGCCAGATCCACCTTCTGGTGAGCTTGCCAGGCTGAGCTGAGCAACTCGAGAGAAATCTTCCTTATTGTATTCCCCGTATTGTTGTTCCTTATCAGTCTTTTCAAGGCGTGAGTCTCGCTCCCTCTCCCTCTTGTAGCTCTTGAAGCCAGCTCGCCGCGGTGCACCTCCGGCCGCTACCTTTGTATCATAAGCCTTATGCTGCTTCTCATCCTGTACAGGTTTGACCTCAGCGAGCTCATCAGCAAGCATAGCCTCTTGCCAGATACTAAGTACTCTGAAACCGTCCCGATCGGCGCCACCACTGTTAAGGCTCGTTTTGTCGTCTGTCTTGGTCCTGGTGGCTTTGGCATTCTTAAGAATCTTGCTGCCTAGCATTCTAACAGGAACACGGTGGCTTGGGAAGGGTAGGTTGGGCTGCTCGATGGCCGCAGTTGGCGAGTCTGCGGGGGCGTTTGCGTTGGAGGGTTGTAGGGACCCACCTCTTTCCGCTCGCCTCATTATCTGTGGGCTATTTGGCATCACTAATCTCGATACTCAAGGCTCTGTTATTTGAAGCAGAGAACCGTCTTGATGGAAGACAGAGGTGACACTCTCTGGCCGTGGTGGAAGAGCACCGTGTCCTGTGAGTTGTCATTTCTCCCCCACGCCAGGCTGGCGCTTATGTGTATCTAATCATTGGCCAAAGGTTTAGCAACCATGTAATGATATGGCGCCCAATCACAACAAGACGCTTGAGTGAGGCTTCTGATTACATCAGATTCCAAATCAATAATCCCTTCCATCCAATACCAACACAAATATTTCCAAATGCATAATTACGCAATACAGGTGGGCTTTCACTGCTAACTGTCTAATAGTAATTGATCCATGTGATGGAATTCTGATAGAGGGACAATCTTTGAGTTTGCTGCAATTGTGAAGCCGAAATGAAGATATCTGTAAAATCATCGTTCCTTCTGACCTCTCTTAATCTGATCAGACGTGTATCCTTTATGAAGGCGCTTGATATACTCCCCAAACTTCTTCGCCTCAGCCATGACTGACTCAAGATGCTGATAGCCAAGCTTTTCCTTACGAAAGACAGCTAGCTGGCGTGCAGTCGAAAGCATGTTTCGAATCTCACGGCCGTTGAGAGGAGCCTTCGCGAGGTCATCAAGCCGATCGCGCATGCTCCTGATGTCGACGCCGTGTCTTGGAGCAGTTTGAGGGGTGCTAGGAATACTAGTAAGAGATTGCTCGTTGGCCTGGGTTATTCGCTGGGCCTCGAGCTTCTCAAGCCGGTTGATGAAGTTTAACCAAATCTGGCGCCGTTGGTCTTCCTCCAAGTCATTGTATCGTAGACTGAGCTGTATCCTCGATTTGAATGCCTCGTCAAATATACCAACTCTATTACTCGTAAGGATCATAATTCCTACATATTCAGTTAGTGTACGACGCCGAATATTAGAGAGTGGACTACACACCGTCGTAGTACTCCAGTACTCTGAGAAACACTAAAGATACTGTCAGCATGAAATACTTCAAGTGCGTTGATTGGGTCCTACCCGAGACCAAAGCATTTCGTTCAAGACTATCAAGCTTCCGCTGTTCTAGGAACACGTCGGCTTCGTCCAGAAGCACCACTAGAAAGAAGTAAGTAAAGCATGCACATAATGAAGATGCTACTCACCGCAACCCCATGTCTTTCCAAGAAGTGAGACGACTTCAAGATACTAAAAGAGTTAGCGTACTGCAATGGCCTGTTGATCTGAGAAGTCCATACTCGCTCTACTTCTTCAGCTTTGGTACCAACGTCGCCACAAGTCACTCTGTATAGAGGCTTTTTGGCAATCTCCGCAACGCTAGATCTCTGTTAGAATACTTGACAAAGAGAATCACCCGGCATATCGACTATACCTTTCCGCAGTGAGAGTCTTCCCGGTTCCAGGGCCTCTATACGTGCAGTCAGCTTTAAGGGGTCCATTGCATGTCCGACGTAGGCACCTACCCATGAAGGAGTATAAAGAGTCCATTTCCTTTACCATGGATCACATCCGTATCCCTGTCCTCATCTAAGTGGTTTGTCACCACAGCTTCAACAAGCTCCTTAGTCTGGCGTTCCATAACTAGTAGGTCGAAAGCCTCCTTGTTCCAAGTTACGTCTTGGAGTAGATCGACTTTTAATTTAACTAAGAGAATATTAGCCCATTGTTAGATAACATTAGATAAAATATCCCTTACCCCAATCTTTCTTTTGCATGTTAAAGCCATATAGAAATGTTGGGAGGCACATGTAAAATCCATCTCCCAAGTCAGGCAATGGTTCGTCCTGCGCCATTACCTCGGGCCCGAGCTCATCCCGGTATCGAGCAGGTGCTTGTCCGTCGCCTGCAGGAGGGTGCATCTGTCTGAAAGTTGCTCTGTCGATCATAAATCGAGAACCAGAAGTCTATACACATATAAGTAACCATCCTCGAGGGTAGCGTACATAAACTGACTGTCCCAGAAAGATTGTCTTCAGGACTACCACGAACACAAACATATTTACGATGGCGACATTTCCAGAACATCTGGCCGCGTCGCCTCAGATTGTAACCAGTGCCGTCATCGACGTACTCCATCGGGAAGACCATCATGGTGTTGATAAGAAACTCTGCTGTCAAGGAAGGCAAGCCTGAGAGATTGAGAGCCGAGTTGAATTGCTGGAAGTTGCCATCGAAATCCCAGTAACTGACATAGATTGATGCCAGGAAACTGCCTTTCGTTGGTTCATTGACGCTTGTAGTAAGCCAACTGAGTGAAGTATATGCTAGCCACTGAGCCGCTGATAATCCCTTAAGCTTTGAGATGATAATTTGCCCAGGAGCCTGTATTATGTAAGGCATGTAGACTGCATGGGAGGCGCTACCTGGTACTTACAAAGAGGTATTCTAGGTACTTTGCTGTAATCTTCCCTTCGCGAATCAAGGAATCGACTTCTGTCCATTCATCACCAAGATGAATCTTCAAATAGTCTTGAAATGCTTCTAACTGGTCGTTGGACTCTTGGCTGAGGTAGGATTTTATTCTCGCGATCCTTTTGCGATGTCGAAACCACCAGAGATATGGACGTCGGAATTCCTCCGCACGGCCATCTTCACCCTCCCAGTCGAACGCTTTTCGAGCAATGTTGGTGGGCAATTCAGCGTCATTAGTGACAGCTACGACAAGTTGATTCCAAGCAGCTCTCAATTCGTCAGAGACGATGTCAACACTTTCCCCAATTAGAAGTTCAAGGTGACCGGGATTTGGGACAGGTGGCGGCCTGCCACAGCACTCATAATCGCGGTAAGCAATACAAACAATGCCCTTATTACGCTCAAGATACAGTTCCAGGTTATCGACCAATCGGCTGCAACGCAGATGAGCTCGATAGGGACCATTTTCGACAAGCCAAGGTTCATCTATGTAAAGACCTTGCTCATCGGAATTTCGACAGGTGATTCGATTGATGATTTGAACTCTGGGGGGTCCTTGATTGGAGAATGCCAACCGCTTCAAGGACTCGGATTCTCTCAATAGTTTGTCTTTGATTTCGAGCTCCTCGATTATCTCGTCGTCAGTGCAAGTACTGGGCATGTTGAGAAAGTTGCAGATCTTCCGCCGCCAGTCGATCATCATAGGGGCTCGGTGACGGGATTGAGATACCAGCTGATGGCTATCTAGGCGGTTGTGATATTTAGTTAACATCTCAACCAAATGGTCGAGAGATCCACTAACCGGAACCATCTTCAGCGTCGTCACCACTTGTCGAAGGCGGTTGCGAAACATTGTCCTCGGGTCTGAAGACTGTCACCGAGGGACTATCCATAGTTGGGTAAATAAGATATAAAATCTCAGCTACCGCGCAAAGGATCGGTAGAAGAGTCGAGAGAAATATGATTTGAGCTATCGTTAATGGTGAAAGAAGAAGGTAGCTCGAAAAAGTGAGACTCACGCTATGTGTTCAGCCGCAGTGTCTGCCTAATATGCACATTTGTGTCATGTGTCCAGCAATGATAACCAATAGCAAGGTACACGTAAGCGCCAGCCTCGTTAGGGAAAAAGACATCATGCCACGACTGCGACATTGCATTTTCTCCAATTTTTATTGTTTCAAACTAAAAGACAGCTTCAAACTTCCAAGGCGCCTCCATAACCCTTGGACATGGATCTCGGCGAAGTGTCAGAAGCGACTGAGAGCAGGCTATTGGCGATCCGTGGCCTGGGACGGCCACGGATCGCCGACCCTTGATCCACGCGATCGTGGCTTCTGTGATAGCGGCTACACCGAGGATCACGGTTGCATACATTGTCGGCGATCTCAATCGGCCCATGTAGGGAAGACCCATGCGCCAGATGCATCAAGCGCTATATCGAACTTCTTCTCCCCGACAAGCATTGCGATAATGATACGAAGAACAGCAAGGTTCACACTGCGCAAATTAATACCACGCGTTTAATAAAGTTCAGTCTCAAGAGCTGTCATTATACAATATCGCGTGATCACACTGAAGGGACAGACGCTCAGAAATGCAAGATATCGGCCGAGTTTGGCAGAAAACATATTGGAACTTGGATCAACATAAACAGGCCAACTGCCGATCCTAATACTTCTGCCAATGACCGCGAGATCGTCGATGGTACAGGTCACCTCGCACCCCTTGGTCGATTCTCGAAGTGAGCGTCCATTATTATGAGCCATCGTATCTTGATGCTAACTAGAGGTCCAGCAGACTGCCAATCCTACTTGAAGAACCGAAGCCGATGGACTTTACAGTTATCCCGAGAAAAGAGCAGATAGCGCAGAGCCTTCAGCAGAATATCAGGTAATATCATAGCTAGTCTCGACGGTTTTGTGATGGGAGTGCTTCTGGCGATAGGAGCAACTGCAATGAGGGCAGCGAGGAAGACCAAAGAAGCCAGAATGCTTTCCGATGACGGAGCAATCAAGTTAAAGGGCTTCTGACTTGGAAAGAGATATGGTATCAGATATCATCAACCTAAACCAGTGACATCACGCATCAAAGTACTTCGCATAAGCTATTGCCGCCATCCCTCCAGGAAAGCCTTCGCGTAGGCCGCAGCCGCCGAAGCGGCATAGAGTTGCCACCTCTTATCTTTGTGACTGTCAGAATAGTCACAAATGCCTTTGATAATCACGCAAGGCAGAGTATCCCATGCCCCGGCTCCCTCCATCTCGAAAGCAATGATCCCTTCACTACATGCAATACGGTCACGGTCTTCCCCTGACTTCATGACCTTGTCGCCCGAGCCAAATTTCCCAAAGTGCACAGCCGGATACAGGTTCCTTTGATTGCCAGTTGCCTCCATTTGGCGTTTGCGGGGCACAGACTTTGCAATATCGCACTTGAGATCTTTGCAACTTGCCGAACGGGCTTGTCCACAAACCATCCCAGTTGAATCAGCTGAGTCGCTAATACATATCTTGCAGCAGGATGGGGGATGGTGCCTGTGGCTATATGTCGACTCGAACAGGATATCTTCTTCAACACCGGGGTTTGTAACTCCAAATACCTTACTCAAGGTAGCCAGATATTCATTCGCTCGTTCTCGAAGCCTCCCCCCAGCATTCAACCCCTTGAGCTTGGCCAGGTACCCCAAAATCTCCACCGGTAACTTTCTAGCGCTCTCTGATACGCTGTTTTTAATCAAACAGCCATCTGGGTATTGTCTCGCGAAGTCGTAGCAAACTAGTCCATCGCTAATCACGACGTCGCCGAGCAAAAGCTCTTTCCCATCTTGGGAAAATGGGACACCTCCGCAAATCCCTACCAGTAGTGCCAGTGAGATTCTAGGGAAGGTCGATCTGCAACAAGCCGCTACAGTCGCAGAATAATATGTCCCCATCCCAGGAAAATGGACTAAAACGACACCATGGCGGCCGATAACGCCAAGTGTATACGTATTTGTATCCCCCTCGGATCGATTATACCCACCAGTCCATGGCTTATCAAAGAGTATGTCAACGGCATTAGCTTCGAACGGCAATGCGCAGAGAATTGCTATATCGATCTGCGGGAGGGGAGACAGAAAGGAAGTCTGGTGAAGCGATTCCGGCCTTGTTGCTTGCGGTGTTTCATGTGTAGAAGTATGCTGTTCTGGTCGTTCTGGTATGTCGCCCTGTAATGCTTCCGACACCTCAAATATTTCTTTTCCACTTCTGTTTTGCATTGGAAATCTAAGTGGAAGGTCGTGCTCCGATGGGATATCAACGCCCTCAATTCCACAATCTGAATCAGATTTGGGTGCTGCACCGACCCAAAGCAGCGATGATGTTTCTGGTTCAAACCATAACGGATTGGTTGAAACAAGTAATAATTTCAAACACGTAGAGGATCTCTGTTCTACTCTTCCCATCAGCTCTTTCAGTTGGATAGGCCACGTTGTAGTGCTCTCAGCTTGTTCCCCCATAACAGTAACTGTCATGATAATAATCAAACTCGGGAACATCTGGACCACTCTTTCAAGTATTCTGAACCAGTCTTCGCATGTCGAAGCTTCTTGAAATAATTGTACTATATCGGCCAGGAAGTCTATCGGGTTATCAGGTGAGATCTTTCCCAAAGCCTGGAGTACGATCTGCCGTAGTAGCTCTCGTTCGTTAAATGCACTGAAGAACTTTGTTGAAGCCGGACACTGTAACATGGCGACTGTTGGTTTCTTAGTGTCAAGGTATTCCCAAACTTCGGCAGCAAATCTTTCAAGGCGATTGACGGATTCATAGCCGCCCTGAATCAACAACAACGATGAGTGGTCTGATCTTGCCCAGTCGTGGAGTTGTTGGCTCTCCCATATATCGTCCGTGTAAATGTCTTCTCCCATCAATCCGCAGGCATCCTGAAATTCCAAGCATTGTTGTTTGATACACACAAGGTCCAGGATCATCGATGGGGTGCCACATAAGGCTGAGATACCCCAGAGGCATGATCGTACAGTATATGGGGAGCATGACGATAGCGTCATCTTCCCGGAAATGACTCCTTGAAGGGGTCAGTAATCGTGGACACCACAGAGAGTCAAACATCACAAACCGGACAGGTAGTCGCGTAGCTGCTTGAGCTCAGTACAGTAGTTCTGATCCATCTGTTGAGGCATCAATATGCCAGAACTGGCAGACTCGTAGTCTTGCTCTAGCACCTCTAGTGCGATGTCCAGCTGTCTTTGGACTTCATGAAAGAGTCTGCGTAACTTTGTATCCATTATTAGGGTTAAGCATTATTTATCTTGCAATTTGGAGACTGCAAGTTGGTTGAGAAAACTGACACGTCATCATACATAAATCAGGTTGTGAAGTTTTCAGCTCGAAGCAGCTGCACGGCGTTGGCCATCTTGCACAGCGATTCGATTGGGTATTCCCTGCGGCTTAGTAAACTGTCTCATTGCACGTGAGTGGTCCCGCCAATCTATCACGATTTGCACTTTTCTGTTTCTTTCAACCGACCCCGCTTACTATTAATTCCACTCGCACAAACTAAACAAATATTTCAACCCCCTTGAACCATCATAGCTCCATCTCGGCTTCTCTTTCTACAGATGCCCTCCCCGCAGCATGAAGCTGATAGTATGACTCAAACACCACCTCTGGCTGGGCAACGGAGTTTTTCACAAGCGAAGCAAGCTGCAAGTTCTGACGACATAGCTGAAATCCATCCTCGGTCTCCCTCTGGTACTTCTCGCCATGAGTCTAGTTCCAACGGGAACAACGCGCATCCACTCCCGCCTAATTCTTTTCGAAACGTCATTTCTGGTGGTGTTACTTCAAACGGCACTGATACCTTACTGCCAAAGTCGCGTGGTTTTACTTCGTCAACCGATGACTATCATCCAGGAGAAAATAGCCGTGATGAATATGATTCAGGCTGGAGGGATAGGCCTAGAGTCTCTGGTGCATCAACTGTCACGACATTCATTCCGGCGGCACTTCGTAAACGTAAAGTTTCATCCAGAGTCAGCAAGCCAGTCAAGAGACATGATCGCGGGAGCGTATCCTTAGATATCGCGGCTCGTGCATTAGATGTTGCGTCTCGTATCGATGTCATACAAGCCTTGCCTGTCTCTGAGAGCGCGCAAATAAGCCCTCCAACAGTCAGTAATCTGCAAGTGAGAGATGCAATGCGACGGCGGATACCTCAACTGCCACAAGCCTTCCAATCCACCATGAGGAGCCATGGCACGCACAATGAAATGCTTCAGTTACACCAGGCCCTGTCTCGCTCAACCTCCCAGCTTGCTGTCAGACAACAGAAACGGAAGCCGTCGGGGATTTCTTTGGCTATGAGGCACTATACAATCTCGCAAGATCATACTAGAGGTGAAGACGCTCGTCGCTCTGATTTATTTGCAAGTTTTGGAAGAACCATTCTGAAACAGCCCGGAACTCAAGCGGCACCTATGGATCCGTTTCATGCCGACAAAAGCCCTGTACCATTGGTCGGTGTACTTCCCCTAATGGTGACTTCATCTGCTAATTTTGAATGTAGTTCAGTGGTGACGATATAGAACTAACAAACCCTCTTGATACAGGGGATGTCGTTAATGATTTTGACTTTGATTCTTTTCTCCGGGAGCAAACAGAATTAGCAGGCAATACATTAGGCCGTTAGGGTTATAAAAAACGCCGTATGAACCTAAGGACATTTATATATATATAACCCGCAAGATGCTTTTCAGTCTCTAAAGTTACAGATAAGCAGGAAACCTTAATGCCGCCTGATAGAGGTACGCCATGACTAGAAGTTAATTTATCGACATTTGCCAATTAGCCCCCTCTTTAAGGGAACTTAATATAATTTTAACTATATTTATTTATATTACGTATAACTCTATTAGTAGCTATATCTAGGAGATTAAGCTTTTATATTAAAGTCTATCTACTTATCCTAAAAGCTAGATTTACTTATTTCTTTATACTACTATATACTTAATAAGTAAGCTTTATAGCTATAGCTTATTACTTTTTAAGCTTATTAAGAAGGTCCTGTTAAAGAAATCTTCCATTTTATCTATAACTCTTTAAATAAGGTTACCTAGCTAGTTACTTTAGTTATTAAGAAATCTATATTATATAGAATTTAGCCTAAATTAAAAGGCAAGGTAATAGTAGCTAAAGATTACTAACCTAAGCCTTATAAAATTACCTTTTTTATTATTCCCTATCTTAAAAAGGATAAGATACTCCTTAAACCTCTTAAAAAAGTCCCTAATAAGTATCTAGAGAAGCCTATAGTATCTAACTAATAGGTCTATAAATAACTAGCAGTTCTTATAGGCCTATTAGTAACTATTAGCTAGTAGTTAAAAAGTAATCCTTTTACTTAGTAGTAATATTTTAGTAATTATATAGTTTTTTTTATAGTTTTTTTTTTTTTATAGTTTTATATAAAAATTTCTTCTACTTCTAGTAATAAAAAATAGAATAATATGC
>JABEEO010000822.1:0-18391 GCA_013364945.1 Fusarium tupiense | reverse complement strand
GGTTATGGCGCCAGGTTAAGGTTAACCTTAACACCAATTCCTGGTGGAGCAATCCTCCTGGGTTCGAGTCCCAGTCTCATCAGAGTTTACTTTTTGATCCTCATAAAGGCATTCAACCTCATAAGTACGCTCTTTTCTGATCAAAATGCCTTTTTTGTTCCATCTGGAGCAACAGCTTTTTGTTGGCATTTGCGGACGCTGTTGATACTCAGTTACGCCCCCGACAATGTAAAACACCACACAACCAATCAGAATACAGAATTCGAGACCCTAAGCAAATTAAGTTCACCTAACTCCGTCACGTAAGGACGCAAGACGCGTCGAGAATATTCACACCACACATACTCCCTATCTCAAGATGCCATCAAGAGCTCGTAGTTACCGAAAAGCTTTAGCGCCTTGTTCGCGATGTCTCGATCGCAAGACAACGTGCAATCAAGGCCTCCCGTACTGTCCGCGATGCGCCAAGTAAGTCATGCAACGCGTAGCCTCGTTGACCAACACTACTGACACTACAGAAACCCTGCTTGCTGCAAATACGAGATATGCGGGTCTTCAGAGACAAGGACTTCAACTCACATTATTAGAGTCATGGGCTCGACGACTTCTTTTGAAAGATTGAAAGACGATGACTCTGAGCCGTCAACGTTAACGACGCCCCTCACCCAGTTGAGCCCTTGCGGCTGGGACTTGACAGAGCATGGTCAAGCTGAGTTGATGCAGGCCATATTTGCTGAACGCTATCTCACGTACCCCGAATCAGTATCCGAGGATAGGCTGATGAACACTGTTGACATCATCTTGCGGGAACGCGGCTGCACCCTTGAGACTCTTCTCGAGGACGAAGTGTTTGAGTCATTCCCACTGGTGCGGTCCGATTACATGGGCAGTTATGCATACGAGGATAGAGGCCTCTCAAGGCCAGGATTGATTCTTGCTATCCTGCTAGTTACGACGCTGCCCTGCAATCACACGGCGTGCTTAAAAACAAAGAGGCTGTATTTAACTGTCCTCGCTATGTTGCCCATATTGCAATCACAACTATCCCGTAGTAATGGGGTTATACGGATACAGGCTCTTGTTGCTGTGTATGAGTACGGTCACGGATTATACGATCAATCGCATCTCAACCTCAACTCAGCCATATGTATGGCGTCACGAATCGAATTGGACTCTAACGGTCCGGACTCTCTCGGTCTGTGGCTTGCTCTGGAGTTGAGGTTATCTCTCATGTTGTTGGACTGGTAAGTCTATTCTCCCTTGCGTAGAGAGGGAGTGGCTGACGATGTGATAGCATGCTTGCCTTGTCAACACACGATAGAGATGAAGGTTGGCTCCCTCTCATTTGCCATTCGGGACATACGATGGCAAAAGCTGTGGGAGATTACCTTCCGCTGCTCAGAACACCCGAAGGGGCCCCAAGACCTGGCGACACTATTCAGAGTGCTCTGTCCATGCACCAAACCGTATCGATATCTGGATTCGTCTTGCAGCATATCCATGACTCAAAGCGGAGCCCTCGGGCTTCTAGACATGAGTGTGATACCGTCTACGCACAAACTCTTCGGATGGTGGAAGTTGCATTGAAGGATAAAACGGCAGATATGCACCACTCCGTTTTATTATCCAGGTTTGATGTCGTCTTACTCCACAGCGCCCGTGTATAAGCTAACACTCACAGCTGCTTACTTCTACATCACGCTCACATTTCTACATCATGTCAACCTGGGAAGCTACTTGAACCTGATCAATGGCTGGCTTTCCATAGTTCTCGCAAATCGACGTGGAGACTCCTCAAAGACGTCTTGTGCTCCTATTCTGACGATGAGCACGACGACCTACATATGGAATCACTTATCTCTCTTATGCCCAGCATGAATAGTCTGTGCATCATAGTAAATGATCCGGAGGATGGCTCGACCGTTGAAGAAATCGCTGCGGTGATGCCGTATATCAGGTATGCTGCCAAGAGGTGGACATCCATCAGTAAGTATTATCTAGGCGCGGAATTAGCGTAAGTTGACCTCTTTTAGGACCCTTTGCGAATCGAATTGCTCGTAGTGCTGGATTGGATACTCATTTCAGGATCAAATATGACGCGTTTGGAGAACAGGTATTGATTGATTGATACTTGAAGCTTATGACGTCTCAGCGAGAGATATCAACGCAATACAGTTTTGGCGAACAATAATATTTGTATTTTACGCAGCGTAATACGTTTCACCTTCCGTCCTAAATCTGAACTTTCAATCAAGCATCTCTCTCTCAATGACTTTATAGATGTAGTTTATCATATTCTCTGCCTTTCTGAGCTCTGCTTGGGGATGGTGCGGACAAACATCATTTGGATATTTGCACAACCCACTGTGCGGATAACAGTCACTGATGACATAAGTAAATTATTGCACCGGGCCCGGTGCATGTACTAACAACTAAGTTAACAACAAAATAAAAAACAAAACGCGCTCGAACCATCATTCCTACTTATTCTGGCACCCTACTCAAAGCCCAGCGTGATGAGCAGCTCAACCATGGCATCGCGATTCCGAGACGACGGAAAGGCCTCACATGCACGCGTTGCATCAATCGCAAGCAAAGATGCGACCGAGCGCTGCCATGCTGCTCGCGATGCGCGTCGTAAGCTATACGCGCTACTACGGTCTGGTGAAATGCTAACAGTGGCCAGGAACCTAGCCTCATGCGAGTATCGGCATCCGGCCGAGCCATTGGCTTCGACTGTTGAAATACATGACTCACAGATCAAGCGGCTCTATGTCGCTGTCAAGGCCTTGTCTGCACTTATGCAATTTCGCCTTCCAAACCATGCTGAGCTTGTGCAGACTCAGGGTTTTATTGCGTTATACGAATGTGGGCACGGGATGCTTGAGCATGCACATGTGACTCTTAACTCGGCCTTCACAATGGCGGCGAGGCTGGACGTTGACCTCTCGAATATACTGCCATCTCTGGAGTGGAGATTGTCTCTTATGTTCCTAGATATGTAAGATCCACACAAGGCATATACGCGATTGCATGTCAAAGAGCTAATGACATGACAGTTTGGTTGCCTTGCAAACGGTTCATAGGAAGCACAACTGGATCCCTCTCGCATGCCCCCCTGACCACGATATGGTAAGGGCTATTAGACATAACTTTACTGTCTTGAAAACTCCAAACGGGACCCCGAGACCTGAAAGCGCTATCCAGCGCGTTTCGGACCTTGGTAGCATTGTGTTCCAATGTGGACGCGTCCTACAGCACGTTCAAGACTCGAAACGCGACCCTCGAACTGCAAACCCACATTGTGAATTAATGGACGAAATTGAAAATTCTATTCCTCCCTTTGACGAGTACCCGAAACACCGAGATCTGGATCATTCCTTCGAATTGTCGACGAGGTAAGGCTAAAACGCATGCTCTTCTCCCAATCTTCACATATTTACCTATGCTGGTAGTTGTCTCCATGCCCACATGATGGAGATAGTTGACTCATGTCGGCCCAATCGCGTCTTCCCAGGTACATACCGAGCTTTCGAGCGCCAGTGTAGGGCGACGGCTATTACTTGTGCACGATTTAGCTTTGCTACTAATTCCGGCGAAGATGAGAACCAAAAACAGTTCTCACTAGTAAGATTGATATGCATGCTACATGGTGTATTAGTTACTCTCAAGGGATGTTTTCATGGTATTTATGGTGAAAGGATTGCTCCCTTGATACCAGAAATGAGGAGGAGAAGCAGGAGATGGCCAGCTGCGGGTGAGTATTTTGCGTCGTCTGGCCAGGTCTGAGGAACTAACTGCTTTCAGAAGAATATGTCAATCAGATTTGCCACGAACTTCAGCAAAGGCAGCGGTCCGAGGATTGAACCATGCACAATTGGAATCCTTTTCTCTGTCAAAAGACTGCTTATTTGTTACCCTTGGGATACTCTCCCTGCTAACACGGGATTAGCCCGAGATTCTTGTCATTATCCCCTGCCATCATAGTCGAAAGTGAAGATTATCGAGCAAAGCTTCATGGCCACGTTGAAGACTTGCGTTATGGGCCCTGAGCTGTTGGAGACTGCTGTAGTTGGCTTTTGACCGTCAGAAATTCACCAAAAGCGTAAAAGATGGACGAGCTGGAGCTTCGAACAAGTATCTCGACGTGCGGGGTTGTGCATTTGGTTTCATATCTTTTCCTTTTGTCGCAAATTCCATTGTTTTGGAGACCAGGGAGGGAGATTATGCTGCGTCAGGGAATGCAAGGTGTTCTGTTCATCTGTACAGGAGAAATATAATATCATTTTACTTTTCTAGCTAAAACTAGAAATTTTGACAAGGCTCTTGATTTCAATCACCATACCGCCAAAGCCTGAGCCTTACGTTTATTCGGGGAGGATCATATTAATAGCAGAGTAACCCGCCTCGCTAGAGTCGGCGGGACCGAAATAGCCGTTCTGAGAACCGTCCACATAGAACTGAGAGAATGCGACCCCGTTGTTAGGTCGCGAGCAACTTCCACTCGCGTTGCATGATCCGTTCGGCGCAGTGCAAGAAAGTGTGCCGCTGGCCGCTCGGGTGCACTTCAACGGAGCGTTCTCGAAGTTATCAAAGGGGCACAGGACAAGCGGTCCAAGAACGCCAGAAGCCTTGTAGGCCAGGCATAGGTAGTTGTTGTTGGTGCCTGTCGCGAGCTGGCCGTTGGCGGCGAGGGTGAAGATCAGGGTTTGGGTCGAGCCGGATGTTGCGAAGGATAGGGGGATGAAGCGTGAGTCGACGCCCTGGAGGGTGAGGCCAGCGACGGGTCCGGTACCGACGAGGGAGCCGGGTGTGAACGATGGGCCTGCGGTGGTTGTAGTGGAGGCTTCCTCAGTGGTCGTGGAAGCAGCCTCGGTGGTGGTAGCAGCTTCAGTGGTAGTAGTAGAAACAGCCTCGGTCGATGTAGTTTCAGCTTCGGCGGTAGAAGTCGTCAAGATCTCGCTTGAGTCGGTGCTCAAGGTCTCCGTCGCAGAGGTCAGCGACTCGATGATAGAGGTCTCAGAGGCAGCGGAAGCGGTAGCAGTAGACGTTTCGGCAACCGAAGTTGCAGCCGTGGTTGTACCTAAAGCAATCTATCAGAGTCGTGGAGTCGTCTTGCATTCAAATACTCACGAGCAGGCTTGCAAACTCCAGCTTCAACGACCATATCAGCCGCGAAAAGGGCCAGGGCAAAAGATAAGACACGCATTATGATAGCTGGCGAATGTTAACGAGAGACAGACAGCTTGGGTGAGACAGAACAGAGGAAGACATGTCTTGGCGTGGGGATGGGCTTGGTTTTGAGTAGATAGTGCCGATCTTCCGATCTGGACCTAATACTCACAGTAGTTCTTGGGTCGAAACTGGCTATTATTGGTGATACTTTGAGCTAATCGACGCTACATTCGATAGTCTTTGCGGGCCACCAGGGGATAGGAGATTTTAAGAGGACGTCGCTACAAGGATCCACTTGGGAAATTTGATGTGTTCTATGCGTCGTCAGCCATGGCATTTACACGAGAGGGGTCGGTAATAAGCAGTTACCGCAGGGAATGCCTTTCGAGTTGGGTGTACAGAGTAGATAATATTGTCAATGAAGACTTTCCAAGCTTTGTTGCACACTACTAGAACAGTGGTCTTTAGAAGCACAGCATAGTTAGAAAAGCTTGTTGGATCAATAGACTCACCAGGAGGCGATTGATCTAAGAAACGATAAGCCGGCGGAACTGAGGACTTTGTTGTTTAATTGTTAGTATGTTTACATTGCTGGTAACTGTGGTAAGTGATTTATTTTGCAAGTTTTCTTTCTCAAGTGTTGTCTTCATAAACACAATTTTGAAATCAGCACGTAACTGTGGCAAAAATTTGAAAGCAAGCCAAAGGGTCGATTTGAGGGAAAAGAAAAGGAAGACTAACTACAGAAGTCCGCCCGTAATGACAAATCTATAACTGGCGAGTCGCATCTGGGCTAATTAAGATCACGTATAGTATATAGTAAAGCCCGATGGATTTCTTATTCAGATAAAATAATAGTTGACTTCCCTAGAGCTATGAGCCAGATGCAGTTGAGACTTGTGGCTGAGAGCTTAAATCACCCTGAACTTAGCTCGCTACCCTATATGCCGCCATTTGGAAGTTTCTGAGAACACCATCTCATAGGCATTTCAGCAATGAAGGATACTCACAAACCAGAGTCGAATTTCCTCGGAGGGTATTTGCCTTGGCGATATCCTCTTCCCCACGTGTCTTGTTGACGCCAATGACACCCCAAGATCTCTCCCGTCAAATAGCGCAAAGCATTGGAGCGTAAGTTGCCGGTGGCTGAGTCCCCAAGATCTCCAATGGACGTGGCCTCTGAGAAATGCCAAGAGGTTTTCAGCTGGGCACTAGTGAGCTGAAACAACAAGGGTCTAGACCCAGAAAATGTTGAGGACATACAAATAGTCAGATTACTCCGCTTTGATCATCCCTAGACAATTCTCAAACCATCTACTGCCATCGAAATACACAGACAAAATGGGCGAGGGCGGCTATATCAATCTTGTCAACGGCACGCCGTACAAATGGAAGCGGACCCAGCAGAATAGCTACCAGATGGAGGCCTGGAGCTTCCCGGAGTGGATCGATGCAGGTAAGTCGACCGGACTTGAGACATAAATTGAGATCTGACCATATCTTAGGCAAAGTTCCAAGCACATACGTTGAGTTTGATCATGGCGCTTTTAAGAGCCGTGGAGATACCAGTGGATCCGTCACATACAGCTTGGAGGGCACGAAAGCGACCTTTTCAATCCACGTTCGCGATAAGCCCGCAAATATCTGGATTCAGCTCGACGGCCTGGAGGCGCTGAACAACCCTCGTGGCTCAAAGATCGAATTGGGATGGGAGCACGATGAGTGCGTCACGTTTGTACTCTCTGGAAAGGAGGGAAACTTCCACTCTTCGAACCCGCCTACGGACTGGATGCAGAAGAACAGAAATACCCTGGGTCACCGTCCTTTGTCGCAGATCTGTATGCTGGGTACTCACGACTCGGGTATGTCGACTGTGTCTCACTGCGATGTACCCGGTGGTGTCATTGACCCGTACGTTTTGTGCCAGTCTGTCTCTGTTCTGGGACAGCTTGCGCATGGTGCTCGATATTTCGATCTTCGTCCTCAGTACTCGGGTGGCCATTTGTGGACTGGCCATTACACCGGCAAGGTTGGAGGTCGAGGCGAATCGATTTCCGACATCATTTCTGGTGTTAACGAATTCACCAAGAAGAACGGCGAACTGATCATCCTTAACTTTTCGCACTCTCTTCAAACCGACACCGACGAATGGCGAGAGTTCACCAAGCAGGAATGGCACAATCTCATGAAAGAGCTTCTCAAACTGAACCACCTATTCATCGTTGAAGATAAGAACAAGGCCAAGAACCTGACTCAGCTCAAGCTCGACGATTTCATCGGTAACGGCAAGGCAGCTGTCGTTTGCGTCATGGAGCAGTGGGATCTCGACATCGGCGACTATGCGCACAAGGGATTCTACAAGTACGAAGCGATGAACGTTCGCAACGAGTACTCCAACAAAGACGACGCCGTCGTCATGGTCAATGACCAGCTTGAGAAGATGAAGGGTCACATGTCCGCCAAGGATAAGCGTCTTTTCCTACTTTCTTGGACGCTGACTCAACAGGCACCTCAGTGGGATGGCGATGTCGTCACTTTCGTCAAGGTTGCACCAAGGTCGTTGAAGCCGATTAAGAAGCTGGCTTACACCTGCAACAAAGAGCTCTTCACGCGACTTCTGCCTGAAGTCAGTGATAAATCGTTCCCCAACGTCGTATACATTGATTACTTGGATAATCAGGATTATGCAGCTCTGGTCGTTGCCATCAACGACAAGGTGTTCAATAATTAAGTGGTTGGGTGGTGGTGGCTGCCTATATTAAGCTACACGTTTCAATAGCAAACCCTGCTTTAAGCCTCTGATACAACTCACCCCCAATCCTCGACATGTAATTCGTCGGTAGTATCCTCCTTGCAGATCAGATCACGCGTTCCGAGACTCCGAAGTACGTAGATCAATTACTAACACCGCTAAACCGGTCTCCGCGGTGGCCGCCCGATCCGAGAGTTTAAATTCCCCGAATTCCTGCATAAACTTCAAGCCTACTCAGTTTTCCATCGTCATCATTCTTCAACATGAGTAATTTCAATAATGAGAGGCGGTTTTTCAACTATCCTGAGCCTCAGGAGGGGTAAGCATGACATTGCGTGATGAACGAATCATGTGCTGACCTTTTGTGCTTATCGCAGACCTCATGTGCCGTATGCTATTGAACGGAACAGGAATCCGGTCTTGAGAGGACCTTTTCTCGTTGCTGCTGCTTTTTTGTAAGTTTTTTATTAATGGCATGAGAAGTTTTGGGTTGCTGATGGTGCAGGATGGAATGGATTCGGTTCATTCGTGAGACCGCTTGGGCAAATGCGGGTTTCGCTTCGCTCCGGAAGATCCGGACTTATCTTGAACATTTCGAGCCTCGCTACGACCCAACTGTTGTGCCGATCGCGCTCTCTGAAGCTGAGGCTAAAGAACGCGGTGAGAGGGTTCAGATTTCGTCTTTGCAACAGGCAAATAATTCTCAGACATTAAATCCGTCAAAATTCTACTCGGCAGCTGATTATCGAGCTCTCTATCTTTCTGGGGAGCTAACCCCGGTTGATGTTGCCAAGGCAATTCTGCCCCTCGTTGAAACCGATGGCCCAACACCTGGTCGACACGCTCAAGGCTGGAGAGAGCTCAATGTTGAGCGTATCATGAGATCCGCTGAAGCTTCCACGGAACGCTACAAAAACAAGCAACCACTCGGTCCTCTCGATGGCGTTCCCTCTGCCATCAAAGACGACTATGATTTAGACGGTTACTCAACAACTCTCGGCTCCCCAAGAGATTACACCGAGACCCCCAAGGATGGAGAATCAACTACAAGCTGGATCGTACGAAAACTTGAAGAAGCAGGTGTTGTCATCATCGGCAAGCTCGCTATGCACGAGTTCGGACTAGGTAAGCCCCGTATTCTTATTCTTATTTCTCAAATCGACTGACGCTTATCAGATACGACCGGCAACAACCCCAATCAAGGAACGCCGCGTAACCCTTTCAATTCAGGCTATTATACCGGCGGAAGTTCATCTGGTCCTGCGTACGCTGTCAGTTCTGGACTTATCCCCCTCGCTTTGGGCAGTGATGGCGGTGGCAGTATTCGCATTCCTGGTTCGTTCTGCTCGGTGTTTGGATTGAAGCCTACTCACAACAGACTCGCTTCTTGGCCTGGTGCGAATCACTCACCGACATGTGCTGTCCAAGGGCCCTTGGCTGTAGATATGCAGTCGTTAGCAGCTGCGTACGAAGCCATCGCTGAGCCTCATCCCTCAACGCAATTTCCACCATTGGCTTTGCAACCTTCACCGCCTGTTACAAAAGTTCTCGGAATCTTCGATGCATGGATCTCACGCGCTACACCGAGTGTTCAGTCGTTGGTTCGTGGACTTGTTGAGTCTTTGGCTGCTAAGCATGGATACACTCTGGTCCCGATTGAAATTCCGTTCCCTGCTGAGGGTCAGATGGCGCATGCACTGACTGTTCTGACTGATGCTTCGACATTGCTTTATGATACGAAGGGGTTGACGCCTGCTAACAAGATTCTGCTTGCGCTGGGAAGGACTACGCCTTCGACGGATTATCTGCTGGCTCAGAAGTTGAGAGGAATGTTGATGCAGCATCTTTCGTATCTTTGGAAGACATACCCCGGCATGCTTATCATCACCCCCACTACTGCTTGCGCCGGTGCGCCTATCCGCGGTGGAAAGTCCGAGTTATCTTATGGCGTCAATGATGGAAACTATACACTTCAAAGCATGGAATATGTCTGGCTTGCTAACTTCTGCGGCCTTCCTGCTATTACGGTCCCAGCTGGATACGTTGTTCCTGAGGGCAGAAAAGACGCTGGGGAAGTCGCTGATAGAGACACGGAGGGCAAGATCCCAGTTGGACTTATGGCTACAGGTGAATGGTGCAGCGAAGATGCACTGTTGCAGTTTGGTTTTGATGCAGAAGCTGCTGGACAGGATCTCCGAAGCAAGCCGCCAAATTGGGAGGATGTGATTGAGAGGGCTAAGGATGAGGCCAAGATGAGTAGAGGGCCACGCCGTGGAGTTGGGAGTGAGTAGGTCTGACTACCAGAATTGGAGAGAGCATGAGTAAGCTTGTTGGAGGTGAGGGGAGGGGAGGGGAAATTGGAGGATATATCCTAGATGATTTATACAGTTTATTCTTTCGTCGCACTAGTAGTTTCACAAATAAGCCATATCTTGTAGAATTCAACTGCAGCTTCCTTCTTTGCAAGGATCCTCGGAACCTTGTATATCTCTGCACGTTTCAGTCAGCTCACGTGTTTTGAGGCATTTATCATCCTTCACTGATCCTCCTAACTCACAAACGACATCACACCGCATCAAGACTCATACCCCCTCATCAAACCCCTTCTTGGAGATTTGATAGTAAAGATGGCAGAACAGAAGAGCAAAGATGACGCACCCCTTGGCGCGGCTCAGTACGACATTCGCGAACTCACTAGCTCAGAGGAAGATATCCAACAAGCATGGCAGCTGTGGCACACCATCTTCCCGGACTGGCCTATCGAGCAAAGTCGGTTCGCAGGGCTTTTGTTTGGCATAAAGGGCCAGCACTGGATCCACGAGCATGGATTCTGCTTGTCATACTATTCTGCGAGCGGGAACTTTGGACATATCGCAGCCATCGGAGTCCTAGCCGAATACCGCTGCAAAGGACTCGGTAATGCGCTTCTAGAGAAAGGGAAGGCAGGTTTGAAAGATGAAGCGCAGGGTGCGGGACAGGAGTTGAAGTCTTTAGCAATGGGGTCCATTTTCCCGAGATTTTGGTATCGAGTGCCAACCGGTATCTCACCCGACGCAAAGGAGTTTCTCTCTCGCAGAGGTTGGTGGTCCATCAAAAGTAACTATGGTTATTTACTAACTACGTAGGCTCACACGACACTACTGATACTGTTCGAGACCTTTACAAGGACATCCAGGCCGAGATTGCACCGCCTGAGATAATGGAGCGAGTCTCAAAGATAAATATCAAGTTCACTCCATGGTCGCCGGAACTATACGAAGAATGCATGGCCAAACAAAATGAGTTATTCGTGAGTAATAGTATTTGCGGCATTCACTCTATTGAGCTAACGTCATCCAGACCTGGGGCGGCATTTACGAAGCCCTCGCAGCACGAGGCCAACATCACGACGTCATGGTCGCCATTGACCCCGACACCAATAAGCAGATTGGCTGGACTCTCATGTGCTCTTTCGGATCTGCAGCTGGCGATGCTTTCGCATTTATTCCTCTCCTTCCTTCTGGAGAAAAGACTGGTCTCATCGCTGCCGTCGGAGTGGATGAGGCGGCTAGAGGCAAAGGAGTTGGATTGGCTCTCGTTGTTAAAGCGATGGAGAACCTGAAAGAGAGAGGTATGCAGGGGATTCTCATTGATGCTGTTGCTATACGGGGGTTCTATGAGAAACTAGGCTTTGAGACAAAATGGGAGTATGAGGCGTGTAATTTTGATCTTGCTAAGTTAGATGTCGAGGCCTGATCTATACCGCGGATTCCAGGAGAGTAGATTGGATAACAAAATACTAGGAGATAAAACTTACATTTATTTCCCTACCCGGAACTGTGCTCTTACTGCGTTAAGAGAAGCTGCTACTAAAAGAGAGGCTGAGGACTTAGGTGGTAGGTTGAACAGGGGACTGGATAAGTAGAGGTGCCTATTGATAGGACCGTTGCTGGTGCCTCAGCTGTAGGACTAAACCTAGCATACCCCCTAGGGGGAAAAAGAATACTCAGGACCTTAATCGTAAATGACAAAAAGACTCAGGTAACTTGAGATAAATTTAGGATGTCTTTTGCTGAGTTTATTTTTGATACCTTATATCCAGGCCTGAGTTTTCTTGCCCCCCGAGGACCCCTCCTGCGTTACAGGACGTGGCGTTCGTATCCTTGTCTAACGACCGTCGTGATTGGTCATGAGAGGATCTAGCCCATGGTTGTGCAGTCCAGGGCTGAGTGTGGCTATAGATCATTGGATGGGAAAGACATGAAATCAGCCTCTGAAAGAAATGCAGTTACATCAGTAGGCGCTTCTCTGCTGCACGCTCAGGTCGAGAAAGGCGCAGCCTGTCAGCCTGGTGCGGCTGACTTTCTCTGCATGCTTTTCAACCCTTTCTTATTCTTTCAGCCTGAGTTTCCCCTCCCAGGCAATTTCTTCCTTCATCAATTTCACAGCCGTTCCAATGCCTAGCAATGCCCGTAACAACCAGCCTAATATAGGACCTTTTACAGCAAGACAAGTTTACGATAATCTCCCTCTACCTCCCGGCTCCCAGTGTATACGAGTGCTTGATGTTCACCAGAGTGATCCAGCTGACAGTGATCGGCTAACTGGTACATTACGCACAGTTGATCTGCGGACTCTACCCAAGTTCACTGCGCTTTCGTATGTTTGGGGCGAAGGTTCCCACCACAAGATTGCCTGCAACGGCTGCGATATCAATATCACACAATCCTGTTATGAGGCATTGACGTCGCTTCGAGAATGCTTCCGGTCATTGACAATCTGGGTTGATGCAATCTGCATGAACCAGGAGGATGACAGCGAGAAGGAGCAACAAATTGTCTTGATGGGCAGTATCTACACATTGGCCGAAACCGTTTATGTTTGGCTGGGTATCGGTACTACGAAAACCGATCAGGCTGCTAAGTATATCGGCGCCATCTCGCAATTTCGCTTATTCCCTTCTGAAGTTCCGCAAAGCCCTCGCAACAATACCCAGCGTTCTCTTTCTCTTTTCGGACGTTGTATTGAAATTGGTCGATACACATTGCCCCTTGCTTTTCGAAACTTGTGTATTGAACCCCTTATTGCCGAGCGATACCAAAGAGGTACATTCCTTTGGTACCTTCATGCTATGCCATGTGCAAGATTAAAATATGCAGATCGAATCGGTAAGTTCACCTCCTATGAAGAATCTTCCTTGAGTATGCGTGTGACATCATGTTCGAAACTGACCCTGGCAGAAAGATTGTCCAACCTTCCATTTGCCAGCCAGGATGTAATCAATACACTCCTGGATCAAACCTGGCTTTCTCGCGCTTGGACATTTCAGGAAATGACGCTCGCAACAAACCCCGTTCTTGTTTGTGGAAGAAAGGGCATTCCCTGGCTGGTCATGCATCAAGCCCTTACATTCATCGAGCATTCGGCAACGCAGGCATTGACTGATCCCGTCAACGGTGTAGTCAGCGAGATTCAGCGACGAGTACACGATGAAGTGTCCCGCTCCGACTCCTTCAAAAAATGGCAGGCTCTCTTCGATGTCTGGCAGACCATTCCTCGTCATTCCAGGCGGAGTAGCTACTGGCACAGTAATGTGCAGGATAGCAGGTGTTCAGTCCATGATTGCGTTCAGGCTTTAGAAACAGCTAAGACTTTCAGGTTCAAACGCATAGTTCGGTTGAGCCTGGGAATTTATCATGGAGTAGTGGCTTTCGTCATCCTCTTCCTCACGCTTTTTCTGCTTCCTTTTTGGTTTTTGTTCTTCTTTGCCTTCCCGCCAATCCCTATTATGTATTTCACAGATAACTTGACGAAGTGCTCTTTCGACTGCATACAGGGTACTAAGGCTCGAATGTACAGTCTGATCTGCCATCCTGGTCTCCAACCGCAGAATTACCTTGTTGCCCTTGCACAGGCTATCAGAGACCGTGATTCGAAATGGCCGCATGACCGAGTATATGCGATCGATAGCGTACTGCGGCGGCTCGGGGCACATCCGCCTACCCCTGATTATCACAAGCCACTTGGCGAAGTTTATCGCGATGCCTTCGTCAGTTTGATAGAATGGAATCCCACTCTGATTACTCTGCTCGTTGATTGCGGCTCTCGTCTTCCGGATGCTCCCAGCTGGGTTCCTGACTGGAGCCAAAAGAACAAGAGTTGGCTGCCCGACTCCTATATCTATCATGGTGTTGAAAAGCGGCCATTGACTGACCAAGATTTCTCCCCGTCGGTTTCTGGAAACATGCTATCTGTAAAGGCCGCATCTCTGGGCATTTCATGTTACTGCCTAACGCTAGAAAAAGGCGAAGATGGCGAACTCACGAGCAATAAAATGACAACGAATGGGAAGCTTGTTACCAACGTGCAGCTTATAGCCGAATGGGCTTTGCGTATCAGAAAGGATACGCTCGTTTCCACGCTGCATGAATCTATACCATGGACGATCATGCTCACACTGACTGGCCGGTCTTTACCTCGCTCCGAGGTTACCTCAGAACAAGAAGACACTTTCAGACGGATGTTTGAGATAATAACACAACTTGGTATCGAAGTGCGTCGCGTGCCAGGAGATACTGCAGCTGTTGCAGCGGCTGCAACAAGGGCATTGGAGGCTATCTGCCTGAGTGAAGGCTGCAGCAAGCTTTTCCTTGATACTTGCAATCGAATAGCGGGAAAGCGAGGCTTGGTTGTTTCAGACAATGGCTTGATTGGATCAGGTCCAATTTCATTAAGGCAAGGAGACACTATTGCCCTTATCAAAGGTATTTCGGCTCCAATGGCCCTGCGGAAGATCGGGGAGGACTATCAGGTGCTTGGGCCCGTGTTTATTGACGGATTTATGGGACTTCCTACTGAGAATATACAAAGGATAAATCTTGACTGGGAGATTTTTAGGCTTGTGTAAATTGGATAATACTGTCTTCTCAAGAGTTTGGAAGGTTCTGTAGTTGTGGACAAAACAAGTTAAGGTGGGCGTGTTTTTGATCATTTGAGGTAAAGTTATTAAGTATCATCATTCAAGAATAATAAGCCATGAACCTAGGTAAAATGGCGAAAGATATGCTATTCTTGATTATGTGCTACACTTCATAAATCAGCGACCAATAAGCTAGACAACACTATGGAAAGCTCTACCCAAATCAAAGACACGGCAAAAAGTGCAAAGTTTCGTCAAATCAAACCCGGCTTGCATACTTACATGCTTGTAGTCAATCAGTAAGAGCTTTTATTAAGTATTTAAGTTAAAAAGTCTATTCAAAAACTTAATTAGTTTACATAGTTATTTTACTTATTAATATTATTTCTTACTTACCCAGTTTAAGAAGCCAAATAAACTAAAGATAACGATAACTCCTAATAGAGTATCCATGTCCACTATAAGTAGAGGTCAATACCTTAGCTAGTTTAAGTTAAAAAGAATGTAAGGTTTAACCTACCTGGGCGTTTTAAAACGGACTGGATAGTGCTGAACTGTTTTTTATTTGCGTCTGTTAACAGTCCAGTACAACCATGTGTCGCTTCAGCAACTGCATAGCTGATATAGAGGTATATTGGCAGCAGAATAACAAGGTCACGCCAACGGCCCATAAAGAGGCCATTGTTTCGTGTGAAGTTATCTAGAAGAAGAAGACCGCTTCCATCTCCAGCCAGCAAGATATGAAAATGGAAGACGTAGAGTTCTAAAGAGTATCTCCCAAGCCAGACGGCAGCGGCCGAGTTGTAGTTTCGCAGAGTCGTTGTCGCATTCCGAAGCGCGATAATACTCATGATAGGTATGATTGATACAGAAGGATAAAGAGACGTACACGCACTCTTATCTTCTAGATGGACATAGAAGTAAGCGTATCCTAGAAGTCCTGCCATCGATGGAATAATAGCATTTCTGTAATCTGTGTACCAAGTGCTACTGTGTCTGACGTGTTGGCGAATCACGCCTGCAAACATGCCAATGAATGGAACGACACCGTCGGCAGCCGCCTGGGAAATGAATGCATCGTGATCCCACTTGCCACTGAGAACGAGCTGTTGAAGCTTGAATAGTCCTCTGCAAACCGGAGTGAAGTTGAGTATCACTGTTACTATGATAAACGATGCTGTGATCTTGCCGATAACCATTTCGCTACGATCATTAAGGCTACAGTAGACAGAAAATGTAGCGTATGTGATCAAAAACCAGAAGCTGATACAGGCCGGTAGAAAATAAAACATATAGTTTGTGCCCATGATGTAAGAAAGAGTGCAGCTTAGAAGGTTGAGGCGTAAGAGTGTTACAGCGATATAGCGAAACGAGAAGTCCCTTTCGACGAGAAAATATACCGTATAGCTGTAACTGCTCTGAAAGACGTATATAGAAATAAGTAGACGGTTCAGAATCTCCACTGGGCTGTTGCGTGGAGCACCAGTCCAGTGATAGATGAGAAGGGTAAAAAGCATCCACCCTTTCCACTCATCGATTTGATCATTGCTCAGGATGTTTGTGTCTTCCGCCAGATTACTGTTGGATAATAGTGGAAAACGAGGAGCCATATGAGGCTTGGTCTTGCGAACTGTGACCAAGGCTATAATGAGGCAGATGCAGGCAAGAATTCGGACTTCCTGAGGCGTAACCTCTTTGTTACCTTTGGCTAAGATCTGCGTGCGATCTGCCAAGTAGCAGTAAAGCAGAGCGACAGCAAATGTGGCGACTGTTGTACTGGGTTGCATCCACCGCTTTGTCGTTGTAGGTATAGAGATATTAAGAAGCTGCATAACAGCCCAGAAAGTCATATACACAAAAGTGCTCCAAAGCATAATAGCATGGGCCCATGAGCGTTGACCGTAATCGGTACAGCAGGTTCGTGTAAATGGGTAGCCAATCTTTCTATCGAGCTTGGCATTGCATCGAAGATTAAGGAGAATATTGGCTTTCATTTCGGCCACCGAATCAATGACATGCATCCCCGTCTCTGTTATATCAACCATAGTTTCGGGCTGTTGATAAGAGAGTGCGGGAAAGGATCGAAGTAGTCGAAGGCGATGCTTGTCTTCCTGGCTATACAGGTACTCGTTGAGGGCTTCTAGTTCACCTCTCTGATATCCTTTCGCTGCCTTTCGCCATTTGGGAAGTAGATCGTAATCTGGGGGTTTGGCAGGGGCAATGAATACTTCATCGCCTATGCCTTGAGCATCCATCGGAGCTGTTCCAAAATCGGGTAGG
Source organism: Fusarium tupiense (assembly GCA_013364945.1). Classification (NCBI taxonomy): domain Eukaryota; kingdom Fungi; phylum Ascomycota; class Sordariomycetes; order Hypocreales; family Nectriaceae; genus Fusarium; species Fusarium tupiense. The sequence continues at coordinate 1,286 of JABEEO010000822.1, read as the reverse complement.
TTTTCGAGGTGAAGGATCTGTGTGATGTTGTCCAAGGCGCTTTTGAAGCTGGGATACGAGACATGGTTAAATTGCCTCAGAGCAAACCACGCTCCAGCGCCCAAAAGAACAAGACCAGGGACCTCATCATGTGTTTCTGAGTATAGGCCATGGTTCTCTTGATTCCAATGCTGTAGCCTCTCCTCATGCAGACCATGCTTTTTCTTACTGAAAGCCTCAAGTTGGGTGGCAAAGGCTGAGGTCTCAAGATAAGGGTTCCAGATGCTTCTCAACTCCACACCGTTCAGGTTGAATATGTAGTTACTCGGGAGATCAGTGTTCTCACGAAGCTCTACTGCCATTTTGCGATCCAGCTAGCATTTGTCAATTAGAAAGTGATGATGCAGACACCTGCATGAGATAACTTACCAGTCGTGCCATTGCCCAGTAAACTTGCCTAATTGTCGAGTCGCCGGAAAAAAGGAGTGGGCGATCACCCATGCATTGCTTTATATCATCTGGTGTATAGTGATGCAGCATGCAACCGTCGGGCTGCCAGTTGGTAAATGGTGCCCGAGAGCCATTCTCATTCGGAGCATTTATCCAACTGCCATAGCGTCCATTGCTTCCCAGTAGCGGCTGGCAACGATACGGATCGTCAGAAGGGAGCAGGGTGTTGAAAGCAAATAAAGTGAAGAGCAAAACAGAGAAACTAGTAAGGAGTATTCTCGTTATGATAGGGTCAGAGGGCAAAAATTTAGTTATCATTTTGTTACTTTTGCTCTGTAGTCTAATGAATCCTTGTTGTGATAAATGGAGTATTCTCGATGTAATGTTAAGATAATGCCCGGACCTATAAAGGAATCATCTGGAATGGGGCAAAGTCACATTAGTAATGACTAATGGCAGGGAAAAGGGAGCAGGGTTAGTGGCTATTATAATATTAAGACATCCATACAGCCAGGGGGCGGGATAACCTGAAAAGTAATATAATTATTTAGCACCCCTTATTTATTTAAGTGTCTGGTTCACCCTCACAATTTAAATAATAATACACTTAAAGGATATAAAATGCAGAAAAATAAATATAAAATTTTATACAGGTAATAGCTAACAGGAATTATACAGATATAAAAATACTAAAGAGAGTAAAGAATTTCAAGCTATTAATCTTGTTAGTAAAAAGTTCAAGCCTCTCCTGACTTTGCATTTTTGCAGAGCCTTCCTAAGTAAGGTTTCACTAAGTTTAATATTAGCTCTCAGCCATAAGTCTTAGCTAATAAATCACATCTAGCTCATAACTTAGA
>JABEEO010000814.1:0-10220 GCA_013364945.1 Fusarium tupiense | reverse complement strand
AGGCTGCGGACGAGTTCTCGGGGGTTGCTCTCGAGATCGACGGTATCTCGTATACCAGTCTCGGGTGCGCAGCGGGGGATCGCCTCGGGCTCCTGGAGCCGGTGCCCTTCCCCGACTTTCATGGTCTTTTGAGAAATGAATCACCAATACCTACACTTTTTATTGATTAACCCCTACTGAACATGGCTTCCCAAGCGAATGTGTCAAAGGCCCCATCAAAGAACATTGAGGAATTTCTCCAACGCCATCCTCAAGTCCGCACCGGCACAGCCGCAAAAGCCGAACTAGACAATATTCACGAACACGGCGATACATTCTGCGTCATAAACAAGCTCTACGACAACGCAATTCTTCACAAAGACTACGATGGCGACTCTTTAAAACTCATCTTTGCTTTCGCTTACGTCAACGATGAGCAGGCAATGGCCAACTATATCGAAGATGCTGGAGAGGATGATACTGTCTTGTGCGATTGTGAAGTCGGGAGGGAGGAGGGTCCGGACCATCATCTCCATGAGTTTGTGAGAGCTACAGTTCCGGATTGTCAGGTTCATAAGGGGAGTGATGAGCCGGATCCTGGGTGCTCGGATTGTTGGCCGGTTCATTGTGGGAGTAATTGTCGGGGCGTTGAGGGATTTGAGTGAATGTGAGTTTGGGTATACATGTTAGCTGATTAGAACTGAAGGGTAGATCTCCAGAGGAAGCTGTATGAGATCTTTTGTTGGTTGCGTGGTGTTCTTGACGAGGGAATGTCTTTATAGCCAGCAGCTCTGATGCTCGCACCAAGCCATATGCCCTGCTCATGGTAATATGGCTTTGAATTCAAGTAATCAAACAGTTTATAACATTTTGTCACCAACATCAGCGGTGCAGAAGCTTGTTGACTTGTAAGAAGCGCAGCTTTTGTGAATCGTAAAATAGTCTTGACGTCTAATCTATTGTCGTGTCTATAATGCCACATCTAAATCTACCAAAAGCCTACCCTTCTCTATCACCACGCTTAATGTAAATCCTTGTAACCCAAATCCCTACGCCCAACCAATTCTAAAAAGCTCATAATGACTCTCATCACCCCTCCCAACACCACTCCTCTTATCCAACTTCTGCCTCTCCAGAATATCCAACCTCCTTCCATCCCTCCCACACAATCTCTCCCTCTCCGCAAAAGCAGCCTCAACAGTATCCCCAATACCCGCAAACTTTCCATTCGGTCGTATCGTAACTAACAACCAGAAAACTCCATGATCTGAGAGAAGTCGTGTTGCGCAGTCGCGTAGCCAGCGTGCGTGCTCAGGAGCGTATACGACGTCTGTGGCGAAGAGCATGTTCGCTGGAATGTCGAAGGGGGCGGTGTTGGTGAAATGAGCCCAGTCGAGGGGTGATGCTTGCACGGGGGAGGGGGAGGTGTAGTTGATGGATATGTTGGACTCGAGGTTTGAGAGAACGGCGGGATGGTAGTCTGTTGCGATGATCTTGGAGTCGGTTATGCCCAGAGCGGGGATGAGTTTTCCGAGGACGAGGCTTACGAGCCCGGTGCCTGCACCAAGCTCGATAATGCGATTATGTTTGGTAGCATCAAGATTTGTCAGACCGAATCGTTTGGGGTCTGTACACATGAGATCCGAAAAGACGATTGAAGCACCCCAGCTTTGGAGTCCAACGTCTTCAAAGTCTGTGTCGTTCGTCCCCGCAAGTCCGTCGTTCAGTTGAACAGAAATATGCTTCATGTCCTTACCAGGAAGGCTCATCTCAAATGAAAACTCTCTCAAAAACGGAGAGTTCTGATCATCCTCGTCTAGGGCACTGGCAAACAGTGACTCAAAAATATACGCCGCCTGGTCTAGCGCCCGCTGAGTCTCTTCCTCCGATGAAAAGATATCCAGACTTTCAACGCGCGAGATGAATCCTGTCAACCAGCGCTCGGTAAATGATTTCTCGTGAACATCCGCACGAATAGTCGCAGGCGTCAATTCCGCCTCGTCATCTTCGTTCCCGGAGGTATATCCCGAATCCACCTCCGCAAACCCATGCTTCACATCCCCCAACTCCTTCGAAAAAGGAAACGATAAAGGACAGTAAATAGCCGCCAAGTAATGCAGTGCGCTAAACACCTCTGATTCCGTGATTTTAGAGAGCGTGAACAAAGGCGGTAAGCTGCTCGAAGGCAGCGCAAGGGTGCTCATCTTAACCCAGTCTGTAAAATTAAAGATCGTGGAGAGAAATCCGGGGAGAGAAGAAAAGATAAGAAAAGGGAGAAAAATATTAAAGTGGGTGGCGGGACGCTATCTTGAAATAGGTCTAAGCCCGAAACTTGAAGCTATCGTGAGTGGAAAAAAAAAAATCTTGCTGATAAGTTTAGTAGAGTCCCCACGTGGCCCACTGTTAGGCTGGCGTTAGAAGGTTTCGGGGGGCTTCTAAATGCCTGAGGATCATGCACTAAATCTGACTGATAGTGCTGAAATGTCGGTATGGATGTGGGTCTCTTTGCGCTAGCATTTCGGTGTTTGCTTCCGATCACCTGGCCAAGGTTGGAGAGTACATGATAAGTCTGTCATGACTCACGAAGCCACAGCCAGACCCAATAGAATTGTTTGAGTTTTAGATGACTTTTACCATGGAACCTAAGAGAGAAGAGTTCACATTGCAGGAAATATCTGCTTTGTAGTATCTTAAACCTCTAGATTAGCTTACTGGATTACTTTTAGACGAAAACTGACTTCTGTATTCTAATTGACCGGAGTAGTTTTCTTCCATGTACTTCTTCTTTTAAAGAGTCTGAATATTGACGAGCCAAGACGGACGCCTTGACTTGAAATTGAAGACAAGTACAACAGAAGTACTGGAATCGTGACGTGTATCAAATGCTCTCTGACAGTAACCATTGCACCGAATTCATTCTTACAGCGGTTTTCGGCCCCAAATGAAGCGCATAGGGAAATACGCCCCAACATCCCTTAACTCGGTCTCCAGATCACGCACAAGGTTATCCAGCCTCTCATCCGGCAACGGCTTCAAAGAAGGACTCAACCCTATCACAATTAGCATGTATCCCCAAGATCTTATCAAACTCACCTTTAGCACCAGCCGCAAACCCCTTCGCGATAATCAAGTCCGCTCCAACCCCCAACCTCCCCAACTCCTCATCCTCATTCCTCTTCCCAACAGCCCTCATAGCCGTCATCTCCTGTACATCCTCCAGCCCAGCTTCAACCAACCAAGACTTCATCTTTGGCGCTTCAAGAGGATCTAAACCTGAGGCTTGGCAGACGGCTCTGATACACGCAAACATATCGTGATACCTCGGATTTTCAGTCTCGGGAGTTGGGCAGATACGATCACAGTCGCCGATCTGGATCCATCCGCCTGGTTTGAGAAGTTTGATGTGGTCATTCACCGCGGCGCGTTGGGCTGAGCTGGAACCAGCGGCGATGAGAATCATGCGCATGTTGATGAGGTCGAAAGACTCATGCCAGGATCTTGGTGGAGGATCTTTGATATCCTGCTTTATATAGCTGATCCCATCCGTGGTCATCGCTGGAAAGAAGGAAGTGTTGATATCAGTGCCGATGAAGGTATGTTCACCTTGAGCTGGCTTGGGAATCGAGGACTGAACATCGCGCATCCAGAGGCCATCCGCAGTCCCGACATCGAGTATAGCTCGAGGCTGTGTCCAGAAATCAATCGGCTCGAATATTAGTTTCCCCTCTGCTGCCTGCTTGAAACCGAGATGATAAATGGTCAGCCGGCCTATGTCACTGCTTACGTCTTGATCCTGGGCTTTGAGATACCACTCTGGCGTCGAGTATACGGCTTCCGACATTTTAAGTTGCTTGGGATTGGCGAATGAGTCAGTAAGGTGAAGTTGACAGATGACATTTGAGTAAGAAACTTCGCTTATCTTTTTGTCGCGATTGATAACACGTGCCTGCGGCACAGCCATTGCTTACTTGCGTCATCACAGACTTTTTCGAGGGGACTTGCAGCCAAAGAAAGTTTTGCATAGGTTCTAGAAACTTGTGTTAGCCCTATTAATGGAAGCCAGTAAACTCCCAGGTGATGGGGTCGGACGCAGGGCTTTTGGTATGCCGAATGACCATCAAGACTTCTGGGCATGTGTCATCATGTGAGGCTTTTATTGAGAACTTTATATCATAACGCGCGAATGTGCTTGGTGGTATCATAAATTGGCTTAACGGTTTGAGTTTAAACTCACGTGGCACCATGAACGCGCTCGTCAAGCATTGCATCTTGAGGCTGGTCTCGAAATCTCTGAGACGTATAGCATATGAGGTTATTGCTCTTAAAATTGTTTGGGAAGATGTCATCAATGCTGCTGCACTTGAAAGCCGGATTCAATCATTGGTATATCGCGAGAACTGTTGTGAAGGGCTTCGCCACAACATGAATCTTCCATATCGCTAACCCACATGAAAGAACCTTCTTTAAACTTTGATACTGGGATAAATCACAGTTGAATGCCCTCCACAAGACAAATTTCAAAATTCCCCTACAGTTCCCCTTGCTATGCTTAATACCTTCACTTCGACGGCGTCCAACACGCTAGCTAACCAGCTACTCACCTCTATGCCATAAGCCATGGCGAAGAACTGGGTGAAGGAAAAGCCGTGGCTGCCCCAAGATATAGGGCCAAAACTCCCTCCCTTCGACGGCAATCTGATGGACCCTAATGTCCTATTCCTCAAAGCCCTCGATTGTGACTCCTCCCATGGCACCATCGTCAAGGCACGTATCGGTCGCCATCTCTACGCCATAAAATTCGTACGTCCCTATCGACCTTTGTTAGTATATTATCCTAAAAGTTCGCAGTTCCTCGACCCTCCACCAGAAATTAACACCAGAGATATCTACGGCCACAAAGGATCGTGGACCTGCTGTGATGGGTTTGATTGGTATTTCTCTCCGTTTGAGAATGAGTGTCGAGCTTTTGGTCGACTGAAGGAGGAGAGAGCCGAGTCCATTGCTGTCAAGGTCTACGGATGGGTTTCTCTTACGGCAAAGCAGATTAGAAGAAAACTCGCTGCTACGGGCGCGGAGAAGTTGACCGGATTTCCTCCTGGGATAGTCTACGGCATTGTCAAAGACTGGGTCGAATTAACCCCGTATCACGATTCGAAGCAACGCGCCAATTACGACCAGATGGTAGCAGTCAAATACTTCGCCAGAATGCTCAAAGATCTTCATAAACTTCACTTTCTGGGCATAGTGGTTCGCGACTTGAAACCAGATCAGTACATTGACGGCGTCCTCATCGATCTAAGTCTCGCCTCTACAGTTCCCCATCCCTACGGTCCCACAGCCGAAGGCCCCGAAAGTCCATGGCAACCACGCTGGACGTACGAAAGCCTCGCAGCATATGATCTGTACAACTTCCAAGTCCACGTCATTGACTTCTGGAGGTATAACCAAAAGAGATTCTTCAGCAGACGGATGCGGAACGGGGTACAGACTAAGTGTAATGTGGACGCGTATCCGGCGGATAGATGTAAAAAGCGATGCTTCACGCACACGAAACGGTTCGTGCCGCTTTTGAATTATTATGAGGAGGTGTTGGCGATGGTGACGAAGCCTACGTATGATCCGCTGGACTTTTTGAGGAGAAATCCGGGGTATCCGGTGCGTATTGCGCAGTTTGGGGCTCCAGCGAGAGGGCCGCCGCCGCCACCGGGACCGAGATGGATGATTCAAGGCGGGTGTTGTGCTGTTATGTAGCGTGAACGCTACTGTTGTTACTCAGGAGTCGGTATTGAATAGACCGTGAGCAGTCAACATTTGGGCTAAAGGCTTGAACAACGAATTTGATGTGATCGACATGTGCAATTTCATCTAGCGTCTCGCTATACTAGATCGATAGACAGCGCGTATGCAATAGGTATAGCATGGCCTACTAGTGTGATCAAATTCAGACTATGCTGGGTATCTCATTTCAAAAGTCCCGCGGTAATGCAGTTAATATGTTATTTCCAGAAATATGTTCCAGTGAAGTGAACAAACGGGAGAATTGACACATTTCATACCATGTTCACACCAAGGAACCCGCCGAGTCCAACAGCCAGAACTCCCCAGCTCCAAGAGGTCGTAGATCCAGCTGAGCATCCATCGTCATCATTGTGCTTCTTCTTCTTGGTAGGGCTCGCGGATGAACTACCGCTATCGTCGTCGTCGTCATCATCATCAGCAGCAGATCCAGAACCGCTCTTGGAACCGCTGCTAGAACCACTGCTGTCATCACCACTGCTGCCACTACTTCCACTACTACCACTGCTTCCACTGTCCCCGGAGTCCGAACTTCCATGGGGAGTCTTCCGCTTACAAAGCTTGTTACTCGCCGTCTCCGTTGCTTTCGAAGCCGTTGATTTGGTACTAGTCGTCTTTCTTTTCTGGAGATCAACAAAAGTGATAGGCGTCATCCAGCGTTCACTCTCCGACGAAGGAATGGTTCGCGACTGCACGGATTCAGTCTGGGTTGCAGTGATGGTTGCGCAAACAGCTGAGCCAGATCCCAGGGAGCAGTCGTATGTTGTTGAGCTGACAGCAAGATTCATGCTTGACTCTTGGTAAGTCACTGTGATACCGTGAAAGTCTCCATCGCAAGAGTATGAAGTGCCAAAGTTTGTCTGGCAGGCGAGGAGATATTCTGTCTTTGAGCCGGTTTCTGTAATAAGGGAGGCGTAAATATTCGTTGCACTTCCAGTCTTTCTTTGGGGTAGAAAGACGGTTTCAGTAGAGTATTTGGTAGTGCTCTTTGCCGCATCAGCCAAATGCGGCGCGACAGCGAGGAGACTGATAGTAAATATTGTCCGCATAATGGTGTTTGTTTGTCTGATTGAGAAAATTCACGGCTGCAGAAGTCGGGAAATGAGTGAATATTTATCCCTAACCCAATTCAACCTCATAATCCTCCAGGAACCACATCGTCCAATAATAAGTGACATTCCCCTGCAACGCCACCGGCAACCCTTGCTTACAGCTCAGCCCTGGGGAACAGGGGTAAGCGAGTGAATCACCTCGTCTAACAAGTTTGTTTGGTGGCAGTTTATGCTTGTTTTTCCGCAGCCACTACCATCCGGTTATGGCATTTCAAAAGGGGCGTGGTATCAAAGGGGGAATTGATCCTCAGATGATGGAATTGAGGTAGCCCGTCTCTGCGATGGCCTGACCAAGGTTGTCGACGTGGCTATATACTGTCCATTCAGAGGCATAGATATAGGGACCTTGTGAATAGCTCCTCAGTTAGTGCGCATAGCCTACGTCAATCAATTACCTATTCCCCGATGTTCACCGCCATGCCTTTGCGGGATCTTGGCACGATGTCCCTTTTCAGCCCTATCATTTCGCTAGGCATCCTCTGTATCAGAACATGGATCAACGAGGCTATGGCAGTTCCTTTTCGTGTATATCGCTCGATTGAGTAAGTATTTCTACAGTTGTCATTCTTTTGCAGAGGATTCGCCTCGATTGTAACTTCACGTAGCATTGCCATCGAACCGAGGCCTCCAGGTTCAAATGCCCCGCTCCGAAATGATAATCCGAGCCGATGAGCTCAGCTCCAATGACGTAGATTAGCCGTTCATTTCTAACTTCGTGATAACCTCACTCCAAACTCAAAATGGCAGATACAAGTTCCCGACGTGTCGCCGAGGTCCTTTTAGAGCCTACAGGCTTGAAGATCACATCTTTTCAGGAGATCCAATCCCTTTGGGCTGGATACGGCCATATCTGCGCTCTCACCGCAAAACCAAAGGACGCCGAAACAGCTGGCAGAGTGCGCAAGTACCTGCATGCAGCCGAGTCAAACAATACCTTCTTCTTGATTCTTAAACTTATATCGCCGCCGCCTGGCCCTACTGACGAAGGTCATCTGCGCAAGATACTGAGTTACGATGTTGAGCAGTATTTCTACGAGCATGTTGCTCCTCAGTTGGATGATGACGTTGCAGTAGCTCACTGTCTGACGTCGAGTTGGAAGTCGAAGCACGATGATGGAGAGCTGAGAGGTCTCACTGCTACTATTCTTACCGATTTGAGAGTCAAGTTCCCCGTGGAAGGAGGGAAAAGATCTGTTCTGAGTCCACGACAAGTTGAGTCTGCTCTAGAATGGCTCGCCAGATTTCACAGCAACTCGTGGAAATTTCTACCCGCGAAATTGGACGACTATCTCCTCCCGCCGCTGGACGAGTTCAAGCGACGAGATGCGGGTGAAGCTGGTGGAAGCAAGTTATGGTTGAACGGAGGATACACTTATCTCGCGACTCGACGCACTGAGTACAAGTCCCTTGCTGGTGATACATACTCTGAGTGGTCAGATGCTTTTTGCGCGCCTTTCAAAGGATCGGATAAGTCCACTGCTGAAGTGGTAGCTGACTTTCTCACACCAACTGGCCGACCCTTTGAGACGTTGATCCACGGCGATGTCAAGTCTGAGAATCTCTTTACTACCGAGCTAGGAGATGATGTCTGCTTCTTTGACTTCCAGTACGTTGGACTCGGACTGGGAGTTTGCGATTTGGCCAAGCTATTCACATGCTCTGTCCCTCTCGATATGCTAACAGACTGCCCATCTCTACCAGAAGAAATGGACATGGACCGTGGTGAAAAGGCTTTACTGTACCTCTACCACGAGACATTGCTGAGCCGTCGACCTTCTGACAAGGAGCCACTGGATTATGATTGGGATACTCTTGTTCGGCATTGGGAGTGCGCTCTTGTTGATTGGTGTCGCTTCCAAGCATCGTGGGGATTCTGGGGGAACACCGAGTGGCTTGAGGCGAGAGTTAGATATATTCTTAAAGATGCTGGGTGGAGAGAGTGGTTGCAGAAGGAGGTTTCTGATACAGCAAGGTCTTCAAGCTTGTAAAGGATAGACGAATAGATCTGAGTTTGATTGAGTATGCTCACTATAACAGCACATGCACCACCTGCCAAGATTCACAAATCCGCTAGGCTGCGAATAACACTATCCGAGACGCGTCTTACGTTAAGTTGGGACATGCTTAGTGAATGTAAGACTGCGAATAAATCCATTTAAAGACTTTACTACTAAAATCTTTGTAAGGTAATTCCTTAAGTCTAACAATATATCCTGATCTATAATGCCATGATCTAAACTTATCTCCTGGATGTCCTCATCCCTAGCAACTTTATCTCTAACATAGATCGACTTGGCACCAATGAGCGGCCCACGCAGCATAATCGAACCTTCCCCCGAGGGCTCAACGAACACGTATCGATTTGTTCCCATGCGCCCCTCCCTCTCAATGCAAAGGCTTAATTGAACGACAAGTCAATTTGGCAGCTTAGCTGGGCTGTGCCACGCGCCGCGTAGTAAGGGCGAATCAGATAGTTTGTATATTAGCTTCCTACTATGTCGGTTAAGTATGCATCGCTTAATAATCTTCTGAGTTTTGTTCACATAGCCCAAAGCATGGCATAGACACAATCCGGGCCTTGAGGTTGTATTTCAGGTAGAGCAGCTCCCGAGTCTCTACGGGTTCTGGGCAAGGCTAGCCTGGCTAGCGAAACACCATATCATATTGTTGACTACTCCGAATCTAAGCTTGTTGTATGGCGTGGCTAGACTCTTCGTGGCCAGCGCGAAGGCTACAGCTTTTTCAATCTCTTGGCCTTGCTCTGTAGGAGATTGCAATCCACTGGGACTTGGATCCACTGAAATCCACTGTCCATTCAAGTATGTGGTGCCCTTAATGAGATACCGAAATAAGGACGGCCATTTATCATTGAGGTCTATAGAACGGTTATTAGCGGCGGGGAATAGGGGAATATCATCCTTCTGGGAAACATATACGCACTGAACACCCCAGGTGATCTCGATTGAAGTATCGGCAGCTTCCTAGAGAATCTCTCAAGTTGTATCCCTATGAAACTGTACCAATGATGGCCTTGTGCGTAGTCCAACTACCAACAAGGTTAAAAAGAGCAAATTTACAGAGAAATTTTGATCATCTCACTCGAAATGGCCATTGTTGGTTCCTGGATTCATCTTGGCGATGATGCTTGCTATTGTCTCTAAAAGTACGTGAATCTTGGGAGAGTCATTCGCCCCATGGGCATCAATTATAGCGTTTTTGTTAATATTCGTTGCTGGAAAAGCTTATTGTCGTCAAAGTCGGAAACGCGAGAGTTAGTGATTTCTTGTTGTTTAACAGCCAGATCGTTACTGTCTTGAATGGTGTATAGATAAA
>JABEEO010000812.1:0-43696 GCA_013364945.1 Fusarium tupiense | reverse complement strand
CTACAAATCAGCACATACCTACCTGCCCGCCTGCCTCCATTACGTTTTCTGGTGCTGCTACTGGTACTGCCACTGCCGCCGCTTTCGCTTGGTCACAGCTCTTTGCTCCATCAAGCCACCCCCTCCTCCGTTCCTCACCTTCGCCTCTGTTTTACTACCCGTGAAGACGACCTCGACCTCACAACCTCCAACCACCTTGGATATATCGACACTGCATCTCGTGAGCCTCATTACCGACCACCCCCTCTTTTCTCCACCCTCCCCCTCTCCGGTCCGCTGGTCGCTTGGGTCGTGTTTCTCCCGCGAGGCCCAATCTCTCTCCTCTTTGATCGACTCTACCTTTTGTCGATTTACTCGACGTCGCCATCATCATGGCTGGCCGAATGGTGCTATACAAGTTGGTGGTTCTGGGAGATGGTGGTGTGGGAAAAACAGCCCTTACTATTCAGCTATGTTTGCAGCACTTTGTTGAGACTGTAAGTTGGGCATGGCAGTTTTGTTTCGCTTTATTGGTGACGTTGAGTTAACGCCTCTGTAACAGTACGACCCCACGATCGAGGATTCATACCGAAAGCAGGTTGTCATCGACGGCCAACCTTGCATGCTCGAAGTACTCGATACCGCTGGGCAGGAGGAATATACAGCACTACGGGATCAATGGATTCGTGATGGCGAAGGCTTTGTTCTTGTTTACAGCATCTCATCACGATCCTCCTTCACTCGCATCAAACGATTTCACCATCAGATCCAACGAGTCAAAGAATCGTGCGCTTCGTCGCCGTCTTATCCCGGTTCTCCTATCTCCGCTGCAAACCCGCAGTTGCCCGTGCCCATTATGCTTGTCGGCAACAAAAGCGACCGAGTCACCGAAAGAGAGGTCTCAACGCAAGAAGGTCATGCTCTCGCCCGTGAGCTTGGCTGCGAGTTTGTAGAAGCTTCGGCCAAAAATTGCATCAACGTTGAAAAGGCGTTTTACGACGTTGTTAGGATCCTGCGTCGTCAACGACAACAAGCCTCACGTCCCTCGGAAAGATCGAGCGGCAGGACGCGAACAGGCAACGGAGATGCGAGGGGCGGCGATCGAGACGAAAGACACAGAAATAGGAACAAGGACCGAAGCAAGTCCAAGTGTGTGGTATTATGAGTGGATACGTCCCATTACGGATTGGGAATCTATCAGTTAAGAGGAGGAAAATGAGGCGAACGAGTAGATCGATTCGCCAACGACAACAGGCCAACGTCAAGAAACACACATGAGGCGATCCCTCATCTCTCTTGACAGAGGATATGCCCAATGATTTGAAGATGATTGGTGAGATACTGTGGGAAGTACGGAGGAGATAAGATCAGAGACGGGCTTTATTACTTTTCTGCGATTTCTAGATGGCCAATTGCCCAACAAGCAGGGCGACATGACGACGCAGCATCGAATGACGAACCAAAGCAGAAGCAGAAGCAGTTCCGCACCGGCGCACGGCGTACGAACAAAAAGAGGCATATTCTTGGGGCGCTAGGTTATCTGTTGACATTTATACTACTATTTGTTTTCCAAATTTACGACCAAAATTTGAATGGCATTCCTCTGCAACCAGCAACCTATCGGCTGGCTTTCACATCTGTGCGGAAACATCTCCACTACCTAATCGAGGGTTTCCATTTACATATGATTTCGGGTTAATAGTCAACTTTTGGGAGATAATATCTAGGTATGGGGGTTGGAAATTCCCATCAGTCAACCCACTACAGAATAGAGCAACGATAAAAGAATGTCCATCAATCCTGATTCGATCTATCCCGGCTCACGGTTTGTTTACGTTCAGCTTGATTTTGGATGGATTCTCAAGTCATTCCGACGTAGTGTCTAATCCCACGAAATCGTGAGTCGTGTCAAGTGTGTAGGTAATCTACATTTGTGTACGCAAAGACTAGAAATAGCAGTTGTGTTACCATCACGAACAGATGAGATTCGTAGTATCCCATCCCCTCCTGATAACCTGGTCCGGACTAGGAACTCTTTAGAAAGGTACCAGATGTTCCTTCTAAGGGAAAAGAAGGGACCCAACATGCAACGGCCGATTTCCCCTCCCTTTGTTGGTGCCTTGTGTCATGTTGGCTCACTCACCAAGGGCATGAAAACGGTGTTAGCCCCGTTAGCATCGGCGTACCTTGGCATCTATCGAGCAGGACTCGGAACCATGTTCCCTGCCAGTGGACTTTAAATGCAAGCCTTGATGTTTAGGAAGCACAGAGCTGGTGGGAGATGCTCTCCCATCCATTGCCATTGTACCAAAGGCTAAGTTACTTATGTCACTGTTGTTATTCTGACTCTGCTTCAGAGATCCTTGTAGGACACGCGGCATAGCACGACGACCTGAATGAAGACAGAAATCTAGTAAAGGAAAGGAAAGGAAAGTAAAGATCGATCTGATAGCGAAATTGGTGGGGTTTGCTAGTTCGTTAGTTAGTGTGCAAACGTGGGTGGGTGATATGAATGGGGTGTTGTTGCAATTGAAAATGGACGAGCTCGCGCTACGCTTCAAGTAGATGTTCAACCACAAAGGTTCCCCCATCAGCGATGGAGACGTGGTGGAATACTTCTGTTTGCGAGCAGCTATGTACCCGTACCGTTAGTAGGTAGTAGGTAGCTCATCACTTGTTTGTTACTGGCCTTGGCTGGAGGATGGATGGATGGATGGATGGATGGTCATTGATTAATCAGATTGTATGCACCACTCCCACGCTTCCCGCAGGTTATGTGATAGTTATCAAATCTTTCACCCCACGTAATTGCATGAACCATGACACTTCTCAACGACGCCAAAGAGTAAAGGGTGATGGAAAAAGAAAGAAGGGCCTTGTTTATATGCAGCTAGTGATCAACAGCTCGGTTACATAGGTACATAGGTACTGACTACTTGATGCACTGTAGAACAAACAGGTCATTTGAAAGATGGACTGCGTGCCGCATATGTATGTACCTACCTATGTTTGTTAATTATTCCCATTGCGGATGTTATCGCAGTGGCGCTTCGCATTTTGTTATGGAAGCATCAAAATGTCGTAGTCGATACGGACCTAAATAACAAGGTACTTATCTAAAGTAAACCCAAGACCCATGACATCAACTTGATATCGGATTTAGGGCTGGGATTGTTAAAAATGGTCCCTTTGTTGCTAATATGAGCAGCTAGTCATTCACCCACAGGAAGTCCGATGGTAGAGCTCTAGGCTTTCACAGTGACAGGACAAGTGCCGAACAAAGATTCTATGCGGTTAAGCCTATGCCGATACTACCGACCTCTCTTTTCTCGAAGAATTACGCAGGGGCTTCGGATTGAGATCCATGACTAGGACTCCTCCTTGGAAGTGAGCCACAGTAGCATCGTGTCTGGTCTAACCCAGGGAAGCTTATGGCGCTACATTAGGACAGGAGAAGCTATATTGCGTTCTTTTTTGCAAATCACGTAACTGCCTGCGCATGCGTGTGTGTGTGTGTACTTGTGTATGCATGCATGCATGTATATAAACTCTAGACACGTCGGATAGACTGCTCTCCGAAGCCAGTGGGCATCTACAAGCCGTCCCGTGTCGGGGTCTGGCAGAGACGGCGTAGAGGCGGACGAGGATCGGAATATAGACCGGCGCCATGACCGGAGGCTGAAGCACACTAGGAGCGGGCGTTTAAGACGACCCTGAACGAAAGGGAGCGAGTGGCAGTTATACCCGGCATATTACGACTGTACATACTTGTCTCTATTACATGCCCGAGGTAGTTGATTGGGTTGCTTGTGAAAAAGACTCAGCTGTGACGGGCAGCTCAAGTCAATGGATGGATGCTGGGGATATGCACAGAAGGGGAAGGTCAGCCATCCAAAGGAATCAACCTAAGTGAAGTGGAGGGTGAAGAAACCCATCAAACGTAACGTATTCGGGGAACAGGGGATGAGAAATTCCGAAGCTAGGGTTGGGAGAAGACTCAGAATAAGACCAAGGAGAAGCCCTGCAGGAGACAGAAGAGACGGCGTGGTTCAAGACTCATGTTTCGACACTGGACTTGACACGCAGTGACAACTTAACCATACTAGCCTTACCTTACCTTGCCTACAAATAGCATTGACATTCATGACAAGCTCTTGGAGCCAACTCGGCCACTTCACAAGTCATGCCAAGAGACAGTGGACGCCGATGATCTCGGCCAACTCTGCTAACCAGTCTCGACCAAAGGATCAACATGTTCAACGCTTTGAACTAGATATCCAGAGTTACGGATAAACCCGCGTTCGCAACACTTATTTCACTCTAACCCATAGGGTATAATTACCTACGTTACGATAAGGACATGATGTGTTCGCCTTGAAGATGTCAGTTTATGGATTGGAGGGCTGCCCAGATGTGATGGGCATTTGTTTATTCATGCACAAGGGCATTGTTTGGCGACACAATAATGGTAAAGATTGTAGTCAGTTGAACCAAATGTTTCGAAACTCTTCCCCAATAAACATATTATCGCAAAGGGCTTAGAAGAACTACGCCAAAGACCCATTCCGTTATGAAACTCTCCCTTTCACTCTAGCACGTTTCACCAAGCGATCAATATTCCCTTCGTATACTCCTTGAGAAGCCTGCAAAGACTGATATGGACCAAGGTGTCGATCGAGTTGGCGTTTTCTCGTCAGCGGGTTGCGATGTAATGGTTGCAATAAAGATGATCAATTCAGTGGCCAATAGGCAGCGCTGTCTATCGGCCGAGTCATGGTGATAACCTCGCGAGATCGACAGTCTAGGCACGGCGATCTTCCAGATTGTGAGGGGAAGTGGCTGAGAGGCCGGCTTTCAACTATGCCTGGTGTGATGAAATCCATACTTAAGCTATGTAATAAATAATAGCCTAGTACTGACAACACCGGAAAGTCCTAAGGTGCTGGGAAAGAAAATATTTAACAAATGACCTGCAATCCCTCTCATCCCAGGTCTGGTTCTACTTGGATTGTAGACTATGAAATTCATTATCACTAAGCGAGGTGCCAAAGCTACCGAGCATAGGGCACTATGCGACAATGATAACCAGTCTCTACATGTCCCCATTGTGACTTGAGTCCTGCGCAGGCATCGATGCTCCTGTCTCTGCAATCATTTGCAATGTATAAAGACCGGCGACGGGATGGATATTTGCATCCTCCATGTCTCCCATGACAAGGTACTACAGGGGGTATTCCAGGTGCCGCAACGAGATGAGGGCTCAGCAAGGATATCACTCATAATAAATACACAAACATATATAGAATCATCTCTATTCAATATTCACATAGAGACTTCCGAGGCCTACAGGCATCCCTGAAGCCGTTGCCACGGCCCTCTTTCCAAGACGCCATAGCTGTTACCAAGTCCCTCTCCGCTATCCTGAATATAACATAAAAAAGGGTGCCATTCCCGTGACAATTCTGTGTTTGTCTGTCCAATAAAAGTTGACATGAAGTGAATATAACATAAAGAAAAAAAGATAAAAGATAAACTCTAGTCCATGTCCCTTGTCCAACATTCGGCTAGATTCGTGACATATTCGTGAGGAAATTGCACTGTATCAAAGTAGAGTGACGAAGCTGCTACTCTTTTGTCGCGTGCTTGTCCCCAAAAGGACTGCTGTCTCGCCGCGTAAGAGTCAGAGGCTTCTCATCCTCACCTACTGAATCTTCCATGACGGCACCAAGGCTAGGGGCCTTGTTTGCTTTTTGTGGACTAGATCGCTCTGGGGGGTCCGAGAAAGGACCTTGGTCTACAGACGGGGACTCGTCAATAACGGTAATGCTCGAATCTCGAGTGACGCGGCCACTTGGTGTTGTTGGTGGTGATGGTGCCATGGTTGATGACGATGCGTCTGATTCTGTCTTGCTTCCCACGTCGACCTTCTTCAATGTTCCAACTTTGACCACCTGTGCACGAGCCTGCGTAGCAGTGTTGGCGCTGTTGAGGAACGTTGAGCCGACGCTGAAGGCACTTGCACCACTCTTGGGCCTGCCGCCACCAAACTTCTCGAAGTCGATTGTGGGGACTGGAGGTGCCACCATGTCGCCGCTGTTGTTACCGACGGACTTGACACTAACAACGGTGGGCTTAGCTCTCATTCCAGTCTGGGCAGGTGTAAGGACCTGAGCCTGTTTTCCATAAATCGTAGAAGCCACACTAGATCGAGGTGCGTAAGAGGTACGAGCGTATGATGTTCGGTCCGAGTAACCTGAGAGCCCCGAGTAGGTAGAGTCTCGGAGATCGCCAGGAACAAAGAAATGCTGGTCGTCGTGTCCTAAGCCCCGATTGGCCTCGGCATGGTGCATAGGGATCGGGGGGACTGGAGGGACAAGAACGTTTGGTGATGTCGGGGTCGCTCGGTTTGTGACGCCAGGAATGTATGCGATCTGGATGATGTTTGATGCTCGCGTAAGGACTGTTGATGCGATTGAGTGAACGGTGTGTGTAGAGTGCGGGCGAGTTCCTCTTGAGGCAGCATCCTTCTCGTTCTGAATGGCGTCTGTGTCTTCGATGTATATAGACGTTGGGATCTGCGAACGCTTCGGCTTGATACAGAATCTCCATACTATATAGGTAGCAATAGCAATGACCACGATTCCACCGAGAACACCACCAACGATAGCGCCAACATTTGGGCCACCACCACCGCTGTTGCTGGAGCTGTCCGAGTCCTTCTCGCAGAAGGATGTAGCACACATGGTACAGTCGAGGGGAACGGTGAACTGGCAGACTTCGTTATTTGCGCACTTTGGACATTCAAGTTGTGCATCATCGTCACATTTCACACAGTCCTTGCTTCGAGGGACAAGTTGGAATGCTATGGACGATTGTTAGAGGCTGTGAAACTGAACATGCCGGCAACTCCCTGTTTGACTTACCATGGTTTAACTCATCCAGGTTCCTGGCAACGAGGTATCCTGACCTCTCCATCATGGTGACGTTTGGGTATGGAAGGCTGTTGGAGCTAATGCGATGATATGTGATGCTTGGCTGTTGAGATATGTCGATCGCTTCGGGCGATCAGTCAGGCACAAGTTGTTGTGGGTTATCAACAATGCTTGGCAATATGCTGACTCGAATAGTGATCTGCGACAGGGCTTGGAGAGATATAGGAGGAGAGATTGTGGTTTGTTTTTCTGTAGTCGATTTCCTGTATATAAGAACGAGAAGAACAAGTCGATGTATATCCCAAATCGAGTCCGTGGTGGTCGAAGTGAGATGAGTGAGAAACGAGTGTGGGTTCAGAGGCTAGCTCGGATGAAAAGGAAGGCTGGTTAGGAGGCGCAAGTAGACATAATCGACCGAGCGATTGATTCGAACAATAAAATACGAGAAAGAAAAGCCGGGCTTCTTCTCTCTCGGGATTTGATTAGGTTCAAATCGATGCGTGGAGGTGTTGGCCGTCGATGAGAAAATGATGCGATCGTCTAGGGTTGCAAAGAACGATGAAGGAGCGAAATCAACTACACAGGCGAGAAGCGGCGGGAGGTGGGAGGAGGTCAAGTCAAAGTAGAGGCACACACGCGCACTCACACGCACTTGCTTTGTTAGTGGGTGCGAGACATCGATTGGAGCACGAGGAGATGGTGCAACAGGGGTGCTGATGCTTGGCTCTGCCTCTTTCAGCGATGGCGAAACAGTTAAATTAATCGCACTGTATATCAGCCCCTGATATTGTGGCTCCGTACGTGAAGACTGGCTTATGGAAAAGCTTGCAGTATCCCTGCATGATATCCACTAAGCAGTGCTAGAAGCCCCTGAGGATCCTGGCCATACACTGTCTTAACCAGTCGATTTGGGCCTAGATCCAGTGCTGCCCGTTGAGCTATTAATTCAGGTGCCGCAAACCATCAACCAGCCGCCGGCTTCAGGTGAACACGAACGAACAAACGGCATCGTGCAGAATCACCCCAAAGTGTATAATACACTACTCATGAGGCTCTTGACTCTGCTTCCAGGGGATGAGGCAACTTCGGGGCCAAGACTTTAACCGCAACGTGACGGCCTTATCAGGACAGGCAACCATAAGCCCAACCGTTATACATACGTTAAATGTTATACCCTACCGAACTCCATAGAGTTACAGCCTGCTTCTCCGAATCCATGCTCAGTGAGTGTAGTTCTGGCCAACCATGATACAGAGTCTCAACAGTGGCACGAGTTTGCATACCAGACTCTGCAGAAAACGCATTGTCTGCACCAGACGCGCGTCCCTAGATCCGAAACAACAAACTCCCGATGCAAGTGAAAAAGCTTGCCTCGCCATCGCCCCTCCATCTTCGAGTTTTACTCTAGGCTCGATTATTAACAAGTAGCGCTCATATATGCATTTACGCCAAATTCAATGTGCCCGCGACTTTTAGCTTCGGCTTTGTAATTAACAAATGTTATCAGCTGGGCCATACCGTTATTCTTTGGTTGTTAATGTCTGGGGCTTCATATTGGCGGCCTACATCAAATATCACAATTGGCGAATCATAAATCAACATTGCAATCTGGCCGTAAAAACTTTCGTTTCTTTTTTTGGTAATAGTCACTTATGCTTCACCCTGTCATCGGGTCTTCAACAAAGCGAATATTATTATCTTGGCTCAACCGTTGTGGCATGATCGAGAACTTTGAACCCCTTGCGGGAACATCATATTTCCCTATTTTCTGATCTGCAGGTTATCCGTTTTCGTACGCTCGATCTCAACTTCTCAATAGTCCAGTGACTTTTCAGTGTTTCCGGAATCTGCATATGTCAGTTCGTTGTTGCGCATTCAACCTACTTCCGTGTTCTTGTCGGATTGAATATATTGATATGTTTACCCTGTGGTAGTGTGTAATGCTAGACTCGTGTAAGGCATCTGCGATGGTTTCGCGCAATATTTAAGTATGTATTCGTACTATCAAGTTATTCATTATAAGAGATATAAGGCAAGTGATATACCCGTCCACAGTATTTACCATGTAAATTAATCATCGACTGCTCAGTCGCTATGCTTTGGCAACATTTAGTACGTTGTTGAATAGATGTAGTGCGATAATGACTCGTGTTGCTCCGGCGCCGCACAGTATTCGAGAACTTAGACATTTCGTAACCCCTTGCATTGCTGGTCGAGACTCTTCAGGGTAGCAGTCATTGGGATCTTAGCATCCAGGCCACGAGCTTCATTATGTTTCTCTTCCACTGAATCAGAACTAGCGGATGTCTCGGAAAAGCAACCGAGGATGGGGACCACAAACCGCTCGATGTTGAGGGTACCGGGGATTGTGCTAGGCTAATTGAATGCTGTTGATAGCGAAAGCATTGATATATAGTGATCTACCGGAAGATCTCCAGTGACAGTTCTACGTTAGATGCACGAGCCCGTATCCGAGATAAAGAGATCTGGTATCGAATATCCAACGACTCTCGGACGCAACAACTGCGAACAGCTTGAACAAGCTCGATAGCTGCGTGCCTCAACCGTAGGGCTGGGGAGCCCGAGGTTTCAATCAACTGCCAGCTGACGTGAGGACGAAGGATTCCGCGCCATTGCAATTAGACGTTGGCTCGGCTGGAAACAGCTGAGCTTCAAAGCCCGCTACTTGGTGGCCTTGTCTGTAAATTCAACACAGCAAGATGCAGTCAGAATGGCGGGCCACAAATCTCACCTTTCACTCGTCCGAGATTGGATAGAATTCAGAACGGAGAGGGACAGGTAATCAACGGACAAGACCGCAAAATACTATGTACGTACCCTGCCTGCGCCCCAGCATCATCAATGTCTGCAGGCTGAGCAAGCCCAGCCAGTTGTCGGCTCGTTCCAGCTAATTTCAAGCTGCTAAGACAGGATTGGCTATTTTTAGAACATGCGCTTTGTTGTGGCAGATTCTTTGTCGTGTTTCGGACAAAAGACTAACCCAGTCAAGCGTTTTAGCCAAGTAACCTCAAGACAAGGGAGGAATCGCTTGAATGTCACTATTTGTGATCTTGCCAGAGATAGAGAGGGGAAGTAACACAAACATATGCTTCGTTTTGAGTAATGGTGTCCGTTTCGTTTGTTCTTAGTTGGCGGTCAGCAACCAAGCACCGAAGCAGCAATTCGGGACATGGTTAAATCTGACTGCTGACGGATTCTGGCGAACTAGCTACCATGGCCCAAGGTGAGCAGGCTTGCAGTAGGCTCAGCGGCTGATGTCAAAGGGAAAGGATCGTAAGCCAACAGGGCTGGGTGCGGGTACTCCCAAACGAAAGGTGATGGCTGACTGGCCGACCAATTCCTGAGGCAGCCAGACTGCAAAGCCCGTGCCTTCCATTTGGAGGGAAATTAGGGACCATTGCCCGTACCGGACAACGATGCGCAGGGCATGTGGCGGGAGAAAGGGGATGACGATCTTCCGGCAAGCTGGCGGTTGAAGGAAAAGGGGAGCCAAATGGTATTTATGTAGCTTGGCTTCTGGAACTTTGCATTGGCCCCCCGCAGAAGCTGCTAAACCACACGCTGAAACAGCAGAGTACTGTGCAACACAGTTAGCAACCACTGAGCAAACGGTAAGCGCCAGGCCCGAGCAGCAATGCAGATGCAAACCCGACAATTCTCAGCTTAGGCATCGGGCATCTCCTGTCAGTGGCATGCCCCGTTGTCTTTGGATGGACAACAATGCAAAGTGCCAGGGTCCCGTAGTTATCTCCATAATCTGTGGCACTCTAGTTCCTCATTTCAAGGAACTTGGTTCCAGTGAACTGTAAGACGGGTTTGGGGAAGAAAAAAAAAGAGGTCGATTGAACGGTGAGCAGGCGAATGCAGATATTGCGGTGGCTGAAGTCTTCGTTATGAGATTTGAATGAAGAGCCAGCCGTCTTCTCCGCCCTGAAATGCTAGCTGGCTTTGGGATATAGGTATGCTGACGAGACGATCTAGCGGTGCTGTACGTACGTTGGCAGCCAGTTACACGTCTATTCGTACAGTGTAGATTGTAGATCTCTCGATACCTGAGTTTACAGCCGCAAGCCTCGTGAGCCTATTCTGCCCGTGAGAGATTCTTCAACGTGCAGAAAGCCAGTAAAGCTTGACGGCATGCCCGTCTCAACGCTCGGCGAGGTCAAAGGATATCTGCGCGTTAGTCGTCAACGATTGTGAATCGCCATCAGGGAACTAACTCACCAGCCCAAAATGCACTGCAGTCAGATTCTCGTTTCTGAGAGGGCGGGTATCTGATTCTTGACAGGGATGGCAGCTGGAGATGGGATGGATCCTCGCCCCCCAAGTACCAACTTATGGCGGAGTGGAGTGGCTCAGCAGGCTTAGCGCGAGATGAGTCCCCTATTCTTACCTCTCTTTCTCAAGCTGTGAGCCCAGTCGTGGAGCAAAACGAGATTCGTTCCCAGGGCCTTTCATCAAAACATTTTCTCAGAGGAGAGGAGAAAAATAAACCCTGTCACTAGCCTTCTTCTTTGCCTTCATTATCCCTCTTCCCTCCTATCCTCAACTTCATCCTCCTTATCCTTCCCCCGCCGCTCCAACTATCACCATTCTTTTGAGGCTGGCGCCTCAAGTTTCCTACTGTATCTGTTGACTGTTGCTGGGGCCAAGGTACCTACTAGAGCTACCTACCTACCTTACTAAACTGCCACTGCTATTCAATAGGTGGCTGCCCGTGACCACCATTCGCATTTCCTTCCTCCTGTTTCAGCTCCTATCTCGACTAGAGAAAAACTCACAACACCATCTTCACTTCGCACCGCTATCGCTATCGCGCATCATTTTATCCGAAGCTCATCGACTAGAATCCCAACAGTGCTGAGCGCCTACGGGAGCATAACTATTCACCATGGCGTACAATGGCCGTGATCAGGAGTATGGAGGACATGCTTTGCAGGACCTTCCTGCTGGCGGAAGCGTGAGTGCACATTCTTTGTCTGTAGCTTAAATGCTGAACGACAAGGACTAATTCTTCTCCAGCAGTATCACCTCCCCCCCCAAGAGAATGACGAGGAGCAGGGCCGCGGTCTATTGAACTCAGGTTACGACCAAGATCGACTTGGCGCCCGCACTCCCCCCGACCGCCCCGTCTCTGCTTACAGTCTCACTGAGTCCTATGCCCCTGGAGCCTCGTCAACCATGCCTGGCCAGGGACCTACTGGATATGGTGATGGAAGCAGCTTTGGTCAATTTGGTAATCTTGACGCTGCCGCCCCTTTCCCTCGCCCCGACTCTGCCTTCGACCCCGAAGACAGCTGGGTTGAGCGACAGCAGCAGCCTCAGATGGGCGGTGGTCTTGGCCGCTCGAAAACCCGAAAGATCAAACTGGTTCAGGGTTCAGTCCTGAGCATTGATTACCCTGTTCCCAGTGCGATCAAGAATGCTGTCCAGCCCCAGTATCGTGACGCTGAGAGTGGTACCGAAGAGTTCCATAAGATGCGATATACTGCTGCTACCTGTGATCCTAACGACTTCACTCTCAAGAACGGCTACGATTTGCGACCTCGCATGTACAACCGACACACTGAGTTGCTGATCGCCATTACATACTATAACGAAGACAAGGTTCTTCTCGCACGAACGCTGCATCACACCATGCAGAACATCCGCGACATCGTCAACCTGAAGAAGTCGACCTTCTGGAACAAGGGTGGTCCAGCTTGGCAGAAGATCGTTGTATGCTTGGTTTTCGATGGTATCGACAAGGCTGACAAGAACACCCTCGATGTCCTTGCCACTGTCGGCGTGTACCAAGACGGTGTTATCAAGAAGGATGTCGACGGCAAGGAGACTGTTGCTCACATCTTCGAATACACCAGCCAGCTTTCCGTCACGCCCAACCAGCAGCTTATTCGACCTACAAACGAGGGTACACAGAACTTGCCACCAGTTCAGATGATCTTCTGTTTGAAGCAAAAGAACACCAAGAAGATTAACTCGCATCGATGGCTGTTCAATGCCTTCGGCCGTATCTTGAATCCTGAGGTGTGTATCCTGCTCGATGCAGGTACTAAGCCCAGTCCCCGATCTCTCCTTGCTCTTTGGGAGGGATTTTACAACGATAAGGACCTGGGAGGCGCTTGTGGTGAGATTCACGCTATGTTGGGTAAAGGCGGTAAGAAGCTGTTCAACCCCCTCGTTGCCGTCCAGAACTTCGAGTACAAGATCTCAAACATTCTGGACAAGCCTCTCGAGTCTTCTTTTGGTTATGTCTCTGTCTTGCCTGGTGCTTTCTCGGCCTACCGATTCCGAGCCATTATGGGCCGCCCGCTGGAACAGTATTTCCATGGTGATCATACCTTGTCTAAGATGCTTGGTAAGAAGGGTATCGATGGTATGAACATTTTCAAGAAGAACATGTTCTTGGCCGAGGATCGTATTCTCTGTTTTGAGCTGGTCGCCAAGGCTGGCCAGAAGTGGCACTTGTCCTATATCAAGGCTGCCAAGGGCGAAACCGATGTGCCTGAGGGTGCAGCTGAATTCATTAGTCAACGTCGACGATGGCTCAACGGTTCATTCGCTGCCACACTATACTCACTGATGCATTTCGGACGAATGTACAAGTCGGGTCATAACATCATCCGCATGTTCTTCCTCCACATTCAACTCATCTACACCACTCTTAACACTCTCTTCGCATGGTTCTCTCTTGGCTCTTACTGGCTTACAACATCCGTCATCATGGATCTTGTCGGTACTCCTAAGCCTGCATCCGGTTATCACGCCTGGCCATTCGGCGACACGGGTACACCTGTCGTCAATGCCCTGCTTCAGTACCTCTACCTAGCCTTCGTCATGCTTCAGTTCATTCTGGCCCTTGGTAACAGGCCCAAGGGCTCCAAGTTCACATACATCGCTTCCTTCATGGTCTTCAGTCTCATTCAAGGTTACATCCTGGTTCTCTCAGCCTACCTGGTTATTCGTGCTTTTGACACGCCCATTGGAGACCAGATCTCGTTCGCCTCGACCGACGCTTTCCTTGACAGTTTCTTTGGCGGTTCAAGCGCTGGAGGTGTTATTTTGGTCGCCCTTATCACCATCTATGGACTCAATTTTGTTGCCTCGTTCATGTACCTCGATCCCTGGCACATGTTCCACTCCTTCCCCTACTATCTGCTTCTCATGTCGACTTACATTAACATTCTCATGGTTTATGCCTTCAACAACTGGCACGATGTCTCTTGGGGTACCAAGGGTTCAGACAAGGCTGAGGCACTTCCCTCTGCCCACGTCACCAAGGGCGAGAAGAACGAGGTTGTTGTTGAGGAAGTTGAGAAGGAGCAGGAGGATATTGACAGTCAATTCGAGCAGACTGTCCGCCGAGCTCTTGCTCCCTTCAAGGAGGAGGAGGAGGTTGAGAAGGCCGATGTTGAGGATGGCTACAAGTCTTTCCGAACAGGACTCGTCGTCAGCTGGTTGTTCGGAAACATTCTCCTTATTGTCTGCATTACCAGCGACAAGTTTGATAATCTCGGATGGGGTGTAAGTTTTCCTGAGACTATGCGATATGTGGTCTATACTAATAATTTAATAGGAACCTGCCACAGATCGCAAGGCGCATTACTTTCAGTTCCTTCTGTACGCTACTGCCGTGCTCTCGCTCGTTCGTTTTTTCGGTTTCTTGTGGTTCCTGGGCAGGACTGGTATCATGTGCTGTTTTTCGAGACGATAAACTTCGTGCGTACCTACGCTCGTTGTATTCGACACTCACACTTTTCTGGAGAAGCCAGGTACGGGAATGTACTGGCACTTGTCATAGTAGACAAACTGGATTTTTGTACCGGATACCTTTGTTATGTAACGTACGCTGGGTTTTGACTATTTGAGTTGATGGAGGGACATCCACAAAAGAGGACATTGGAAGTGAAGGTATTCAGACCAGACCTGAGCACGAGCAAATGCATCTCTATTTAGTCTTTTTCAGATTGGCATCTGCCCCTGAGGGTTTATGACGCATTTGAATGATATGATTTTTTTTTGATAGTTAATATTGCCTAATTGCCTGTGGTTTCTTCCATCATTGGCTAACTCCTAGGTTACTCACTCTCACCCACACGACGTATCATGCGTCATTTCAATGGTCCCTTGTCGCCTAAACTTCGGTTTGAAGGATTAGGCTTGTGGCTGGCTGCCTTACGCCGCGTTATCTTATCAAGCATCATCACCTTTTCTACTAAGCACGACTAGACCCTTCTCGCAACTGAGTTCAGCGCATTCACAACCAACACTGCTGCTTGCCTTACATTATCCTATAACTTGCAATTTTCGTCGTGCCTGGGCTCTCGCGCTTCAATTTCTGTGATCTCTTCAAGGGTCTTTCCACAGCGCATAACGACAGCCCAATCCTGGCCCCCCCACAGCCACGATGTTGAAGATATGGTCGATGGTGAGTTATCTACCGACCGCCACCAGCCAGTTTGGCACTGACAGTGGTATAGAAAAAGGAGCAGAAGGAGGCAGAGAACGCCGAGGGCCAGGCGACGGGTGGCAAGAAGAAGAAGGTGACTGCAGCTCAGCTGCGCGTGCAAAAAGGTATGCTTCATCCTGTCCAGATCTTGACGTGTAGTGGTGTGTTTAGGATGAAGAGGTTAACGCATGCCGCAACAGATCTTTCAGAACTTTCCCTCGGATCAACGATGAAGACAGAGTTCCCCGACCCCGATGACATCCTTAACTTCGTACTCACGATCGACCCTGATGAGGGCATGTACCGAGGCAGCCGCTTTACCTTCGATTTCACCATAAACCAGAACTTTCCCCACGAGCCCCCCAAGGTCCGGTGCCGAGAAAAGATCTATCATCCCAATATCGATCTTGAGGGAAAGGTCTGCCTGAACATTCTACGAGAGGATTGGAAGCCAGTGTTGAACTTGAATGCTGTGATTGTTGGCCTGCAGGTACGGAGTCTGGAAAGAAAAGCGTCTCGAGTT
This sequence comes from Fusarium tupiense, assembly GCA_013364945.1. NCBI lineage: Eukaryota > Fungi > Ascomycota > Sordariomycetes > Hypocreales > Nectriaceae > Fusarium > Fusarium tupiense. Next base: position 27,792 of record JABEEO010000812.1, on the reverse strand, counting down.
ACTCAGACGCGAAATACGAAGGACATGATTGTGGATTAGTGACTAATATGTTTGCAGTTCCTGTTCCTCGAACCCAACGCATCGGACCCGCTCAACAAGGAGGCAGCTGAAGATCTACGAAACAACCGAGAGGGATTCAAGCGCAACGTGAGGACTGCTATGGGTGGTGGAGTAGTCAAGGGCAGGACATACGACAGGGTCCTGAAATAGATTTGTAATAAGACAAATAAACAGGAGTCCCAGGGATGGAAAACCAGAAGGGACGGGCCGTTAAGATTTTGGGACGATACAACGACTTAATGGGTGTCTGAGACAGACAAGCATTTGATAACAAACAGCATCGCGTGGCGTCTGATAAATCCATGATCTTGATTAGGCAATCCTTCAGCTTCTAAACTTCCTGTGTTTGTTGATAGTCAATGGCGAGACCTGGGAGGCGGGGTAGAGTCGACCTGAGCTGAGCTTGCGGTGCCTGCTCAGGTACAGACGATCCCAAGCTCACTTTAACCACCTAGCCTGCATTGCCTGCCCTTTTTGAGTCAGAGGGGGTCTTTGGAGGGGCTTTTCTCGCAGTTCAATTGCACTCTATTGGCTGGCGATATGTTGCTGCCCTGGCTGCCGACATAATATCAACGGCCCAAGATGAGCATGGCATGGCGTGGCTTGCCTGGCTAGGGGAGGAAAGAAAACACAGGACCTTGACCCTAAGCAATAAAAATATTTAGGTAAACCTAGCCTAAGTTTAGGGGGCTCTTTTCTAAGTTTATTTTAACACCTTATATCAAGGTCCGGTGTTTTCTTGCTCCCCGAGGCCTGGTTTGCTTTATGGTCTCGTCTACGCACGTGGAGTATAGACTATAACGTGGAGTCTAGAAATCCGAATTGAGCCTCATCCAGGTGCTAAGAGTCCGCAACCCGGAGTAAGTGGAGTTTCAAGGAGTCAACATTGAGCCAGATCTAGACTATCTTGTCTGACATATCGACCGGAGGAAGTGATATGCCCCCGATATGTAGCTTAAGGACCCCGAGCGCGGTGCAGCTGCCGTTGCCGCTCATAGATATGGAGTCGTGATGCTGAGTTCGGCAGGGCCCTATTGGACAAGACGCCTGAATCGGCTGTGGGTTGTTCGTCGGACGATATGCGGCTTATGAGCTCGGGGGAACTAGCAGAACTCCGAAAGCATGAGGGCCCATTTCGTTTTCTTTTGAGGGTTACCCCGTCAGAGCATTAGCTCCAAGTTAGGATAGCTTGAGATGGTGTGGGCGAGAATTGAGTGTTCAATTTTGCCACGCAATTGATGTCAATTAGGGCTATGATTTTGAGTAGATCTTTGACGAATTGGACCGTGAGAAGAGTAGCGAGATTTTTATAGTGTATTATTACTGCCTATAGCTTTGTCTTGCGCCGCCTTCTTCTGGCGGTCAGATCTATATGCAACGGCATCTAAAAACGCACACGGAGAGCTTTGGTGGTTGGACAATATTAAGTCACCGCTAATTGGCCGAAACTTACGTGACTCAAGGTGAGAGAGAGTACTCCAGGTCTAGGCATTGTCCACAGTACACATTTCCCCTCACTCTGATACGCTCTCAACCAAGTCGCCTCTACCCACATAGCCCCAGACACATCCCCGCTGCTCAGCGCAGGGCCCCCACCTCACAGTACAAGCCGAAATCGGTCCCCCCTCCAAGCGATGTCCCTTGGAGAGAAAATTAGGAACAGCTTAAACCTACTTAACCTTTACTCTCGCCATTGCCTTTCTCCCTTTTTCTTCCTCCTCATCCTCTCTCAGACACTCTCCCCTCAGTTCCCAAACTGTCCCCTCACATCCTCACAATGGCTTCTCGCAACTTCACAAAGGCTCTCCGTGGCCCTGCCCGCCAACTGGCTTCTGCTCCTCGCGTTCAGCAGCGAACTTTCGTTGCTGCTGCTCGCTCCGCTGCTCGTGTTGGTGCTATTGCCCGACCTGTTGCCGCTGGCCCCGTCCAGCAGCAGGTCCGTGGTGTCAAGACCATTGACTTTGCTGGTCACAAGGAGGACGTCTATGGTGAGTGCGGCCACTGTATAAATTGGACACCCAATGCTGACAAGTAGTTTACAGAGCGTGCCGATTGGCCCCAAGAGAAGCTTCTTGAGTACTTCAAGAACGACACTCTGGCCCTCATTGGCTACGGCTCTCAGGGCCACGGCCAGGGTCTTAACCTCCGTGACAACGGCCTCAACGTCATCGTTGGTGTCCGAAAGAACGGAAAGTCCTGGAAGGATGCTGAGCAGGATGGCTGGGTTGCTGGCAAGAACCTGTTCGACGTTGACGAGGCCATCTCTCGTGGTACCATCGTCATGAACCTTCTCTCCGATGCTGCCCAGTCTGAGACTTGGCCCGCCATCAAGCCCCAGCTCGTTGAGGGCAAGGTAAGCAGAATTACCCACCCACTGTCAGTCGAGGCACAGCTCTAACATATAAATCTTCCAGACCCTTTACTTCTCCCACGGTTTCTCCCCCGTCTTCAAGGACCTCACCAAGGTTGAGGTTCCCTCCAACATCGACGTCATCCTCTGCGCTCCCAAGGGCTCTGGCCGAACCGTCCGATCTCTCTTCCGCGAGGGCCGTGGTATCAACTCCTCTTTCGCCGTCTACCAGGATGTCACTGGCAAGGCCGAGGAGAAGGCTGTCGCCCTTGGTGTCGCCATCGGCTCCGGCTACCTCTACAAGACTACCTTCGAGAAGGAGGTTTACTCCGATCTCTACGGTGAGCGTGGCTGCCTCATGGGTGGTATCCACGGCATGTTCCTCGCTCAGTACGAGGTCCTCCGCGAGCGCGGCCACAGCCCCAGCGAGGCCTTCAACGAGACTGTTGAGGAGGCTACCCAGTCTCTCTACCCTCTGATCGGTGCCAACGGCATGGATTGGATGTACGAGGCTTGCTCCACCACTGCCCGTCGTGGTGCCATCGACTGGAGCCCCAAGTTCAAGGACGCCCTGAAGCCCGTCTTCAACTCCCTCTATGACGCTGTTAAGGATGGTTCTGAGACCAAGCGATCTCTCGAGTACAACAGCCAGCCTGACTACCGTGAGAAGTACGAGGCAGAGATGAAGGAGATCCGTGATCTCGAGATCTGGCGCGCCGGCAAGGCCGTCCGATCTCTCCGACCCGAGAACCAGAAGTAAGCGGCCATTAATGTTGAATGATAATTTGTGAGCGGGAGATGGACATGGGATGAGATGAGATGTCTAGGAAACGGCTTTTATGAACCACATGAACTTTCTGTCTGTACTTTTAAAAAATTTCCTGGGCTCTGGAGGGGGATCTGAAATTGGTCCAAAAGTTGATATCAGGCTTGAAGCCAAAACGAATACCATTTTTATTTTACGTTAAACAAACAAACCGTGTCGCTTCAATCCGCTGGTGATGTTTAATTCTTTGACATTCGAAAATGATCCGTTAGGATTTTGTTGACTTTCCCGCGCCTTAAATATGACAAGCAACGTCTAGCGTCAGCTTGGCGACGAGATTGTAACGTTATTCAGTTGCTAAAACAGGCAACTGGGAGTAGTAGCCGACAACCGGAGCATGACTAGAGGGTTGGTGATACTTAAGATCCTCGACTACGCAGCATAGATAGGGCCACAGCTTGTCCATCTCGTAGACTTATACCTTGAACCAAACCATTCTAACTTACCATTACCACAATCAATATGGCTGATCTTTCAACAACTCCTCCGTTGACTCGTGAGTCAGTCATCGAAGCTCACAAACTCATCAGCCCATATGTCCACTTCACACCCGTCCTGACCAACCAGACCATCACGAAACTAGCTTCAACCCCTCGCACAGCGGAGGAGCTCCAAGGGACTCGTTATGCTGGTAGAACGCCGGCCCGGCCAGTGCTAAGACTCTGGTTCAAATGCGAGAATTTGCAACGCATTGGTGCTTTCAAAGCGAGAGGTGCTTTTCATGCCATCGAGAGGCTGAAGAAAGAACCAGGATGGCTAGAGGGAGGGGGCAAGGAGAAAGGAGTCGTGACACACAGTTCCGGTAACACGTCACATACATGCTTTATCTGACGATGATGGCTAATCGTCACAGGAAACCATGCTCAAGCACTAGCTCTTGCGGCTCGAGAGAGTGGTATCAAAGCCCACATTGTCATGCCTGAGATTTCCAACCCCAAGAAGATCGCTGGGACAAAAGGCTACGGTGCTCGCGTTATCTTTAGTGGAAGCACATCCACTGAACGCGAAGCAATGGCCGCACAAGTCATCGCAGAGACAGGTGCTCGACTTGTGCCGCCCTATGACCACCCGGATATTCTCCTTGGACAAGGCACCATGGGGCTAGAATTCCAACAGCAAGTTTCCGAATTGATGACTGCTGATGCCGTCGTCGACGGGCAGAGGAGGCTTTTCCGGGCACCAGTTACAGGGCGGGACAACGAGGCGCCGAGGACCAAGGAGGAGAAACCTGGCCTGGATGCTATCATGACCCCTTGCGGTGGCGGTGGTATGCTCTCAGGTGTTGCTCTGAGCTGCGAAGGCACTGGGATCCGCGTATTTGGCTCGGAGCCATCGTTCGAGGGCGCTGATGATGCAAAGCGTGGATTCGAGTCGGGCACACGAATCACAACAGTCAAGACTCTTACAGTTGCCGACGGACTACGTACTCCCGTGGGTGAGCACCCTTGGTCAGTCATATATGACCGCCGCTTGGTATCGGGCATGTACAGCGTCACTGAGGAAGAGATCCTGGCGGCTATGAAGCTGGTGTTTGAGCGGTTCAAACTGGTTGTCGAGCCCAGTGCTTGCGTCCCGCTGGCAGTGGCACTGTTTGATGAGGAATTCAGATCAATGGTAGAGCGAGAAGCTGGAGAAGAGGGCTGGGACCTCGGACTGGTGTTCAGTGGTGGTAACATTGGTCTTGATGCTGTTGGCAAGCTCTTCGAAGGTAGCAAGTAAAATTTCATGTTGATAGACCAAGATAGAGATGCAGTCCGGACCATAATTTGCGATTGTTTTCATTCTAATTTGCTTGATCGTATATGAAATACATAGTTCCATATATCAACTTATCGTGGCTGCATTACTTTTTACCCCTTGGCCGCGATGTTCACTGAGCCAGTGCTTCATCCATCGTTTTCCTCCACTTCGTGGCGTTCCTCCTCAGCAGGATGATACTAACGTAACTAATAATGAGACAGCATATACAGAGAATTGTAAAAACCCACCCAACGTTGATGGCGTTGATCCATGGAGCAGCAACAATGGCACCGATACAACTAAGCGTGTTGCGAACAAAGTTGTTAATGGCAACACCTGAGGAACTGCGCTTACGGATTAACTCTGTGAGCATGGTAGTAGCAACTGACTGTGAGAACCGGTTAGCTAGTGAAGCCGAGAGAGGAGGGTATTGTCTTACAAAGACAAGCATGGATGAGACTCCAAAGAAGAATAGGGCGAGACATGGTACTACAGGATGCAAACCGTAACGAAGCACCCAGCCAAACATGAGTAATGCCAGAGGATAAATGGTCGTCATTACCCAGGCATTCTCTCTCATTCGGTCTTCCGGCAGATATATCAGCTTCCCGTTCTCATCATAACGACCAGCTTTACGGGCTTCTCTAGCCATGATCTTGTCGATCCAGCGCCCACCGAACAGCGACCCACAGATGTAACCCAAACCGGAGGGGATATACATGAGACCAATGGAAAGCTGACCGAAGTTGTATGGGTCACGGGAAAACTTCTGCTGGATAGCAATGTTGACAACGTAGAGGGAACCAAAAGCAATCGCAGCAAGAAGCACGGTGATGAGAACGGGTGGAAACCGTAGATAGAGGAGAACTCCCAAAGGATCAATGAGGAAATGTCGAGCAGATTTGGCAAAGTTTTTGGTCTTGACCTTGGCCGAATCCATAGTGCGCATTCGACTGAGTCCCTGAGTCTCTGTAGTAGGCAACGTAGTCTCAGGCTTGCGTTGCAACGTCTCAGGGAGGAAGAAGAGAATCATCAAAAGGACAACGAGGCCGTATATAGCGAGAAACCACATCGTCGCTTGCCACCCGATCTCCTGAGTCAACGCACCGCCAACAATAGGGGCTATCAGCGGTCCTAACAATGGACCAAGGTAGAATAGACTCATAGCTTTGCCACGCTCAAACACCTCAAACAGATCAGCGATTGAGCCTGCACCCGTCGAGTGAGCACTTGCGGAAGCGCCACCGGCGCACATGCGGAAGACGATAAGCATGGTGATATTCTTGCTAATGGCAGAGAGGATGGAGAATATGACAAAGAGTGTGAAGGAGATGAGATATATAGACCGACGGCCAAACTCTTCAGAAAACGAGGACCACCATAGGGGGAAGATGGCCATGGATATCATATACAAGGCGACTGACAGGTTGGTCACAGTCTCAGAAGTGTTGAACTCTTTCACCAACACGGGAAGGGCAGCTATTCTTGTTAACTCTGAATGAAACCATACTTTCCCCAAGGACTTACGATAGACAATAGTCGAGCCTAAAGGTGCAGCAGCAGTGGCTAGTGCTATGATACCGGTGAGAAACCATTTCGTCGAGTTCTTGTAATCAGGAGGATACGCAATCTCAGGCACCAATGTCAATTTTGCAAAAAGACCACGCCTCTTCGACCTCGGAACAACAGAAAGAGCCCTCGAACGTGCAGATGATGCTCTGGACTGAGCACGCTTGGTAGATCGTCGAGTATCTATATGTCCTAGGGGCTCACCGAGCACGACTGGCTCAATGGTATCTTGAACATCATGTTCCGATTTGATGGAACTTGATACAGCGGTTCCCGGACGTCGGCCGTCTTCTTCTCGCTCAATATCGATCTTTTCATCATCATCAGTGTCTTGCTTCCCTGCAGGTTTCATTGTCACAGCGGCCGGGCCCGAAGATGTGGAGAAGCCTCGGCCGAAAAGGTTGCGGTTATCGGGCCGGAAAGGGGACGGAAAGAGGGTTTCAAGATTAACTCTGAGATGATTTGGTATTCAGATATAGAATAGCGATATATTCAGAAACATTGGAGCACTTGGCAAAAGGAAGAGAAAATATGAGAAAGGATTGTAAAGGACCAGGGACAGTGACGTGCGGAAGAGTGATTCCGCCTTGGAGATGGATAATAAGGGAATCGACCATCCTAGCACTTCAAACAATGCCGACTTTTGCGAGGAGAGACAAATCACCCTGCTTCCGGTCCTGATTATGACCAATAGTTCTATTATCTCTGGGTACTGTCCGCGGGACCACACCGAAGAGGGGGACGCCGAAGACGGTGCCGACGATACCTAGGTAACAGCATATGGGGTTTGTGTGGGATTAACGCGGAGATAGTCTGGAAGTTGGCGATATTACGCTGTGGAACTTTCTTGTCTATTTTTATACGAGAATGTCGCGTGTGGCGGAAATATATGAGATTATTGTATATCGAACTGTGTTTTATGAACTAGACTCGGGATAAACAACCTGAGTCTTAGATAACGCGCAATATATAAGTAACTGCAATTTAACTAGCTGCTGCTCATCCAGAATACCTAGACAATGCTGGATGAGCACACCCGTTTCATTACAATATCACAATTCGTGATTCGAAGAGACATTTCATAGTACCGTTTCAGCGGAGCCATTGAGTTACAGTCACTCGGTCAGCCAGAAAAGGCCAGTTGGGATCAAAAGAAGTCAATCAGTGAGTGTGACCTCAAACAGGCACATCGAATTATATGTACTGAGGTAGAGGCTTGTGATCGGCCGATATCGCAGGGCGTATCCTCGAATGCAACAATTTACTGCTAACTGCTACATACATAGATACAGACAAAAGAGATTCCATCCTTACAGCACGAGTAGTCTAATAGCTAGGATTTGGGTTTTAAATATAATAAACCGTAAACCTAATTCAATTACTCAACCTTTAAATGTAGACCATGTAACGGCTGATGAGGCTCATACCTAATGGCGGGGTGCATAACTACCAGCGGGGCATAGTCATAGTTTAAACATAACCTCACCTGAGTCACTTTCATACATTTGTGACTACCTACCTACAACCTCACTCTCAACCTCAACCTCATCCCTCCACCTCGCCACTAAAAATGTCTCTCACAAACGCCTCCCCCGAGGCTGCAGCTAGCGCCGCAAAGACAGCATCCTTCACTCTCGCAACCCTCCCAGCCAGCAACCGCAACAATGCACTTGAAGCCATCCACGCTGCCTTGACGGCCTCAAAAGACGACATCCTCGCAGCCAACGCCAAGGATCTTGAGCTGGCAAGGAAGGCTGCTGACGAGGGTGGTCTTAGCCAGGCTCTTGTGTCGCGATTGGATCTCGGAAAGAAGGGAAAATGGGAGGATATGCTTAAGGGAATCTTGGATGTGAGGGATCTGAATGACCCAAGTAATTCAACCGTCATAAGACCATAAGACTTGTGGAGCTAATACTATCTCAGTTGGCCAGATTCAGATGAGAACAAAGCTCGATGATGATCTCATCATGGAGCGTGTCTCATGTCCCATTGGCGTCCTCCTTATCATTTTCGAGGCCCGTCCCGAAGTCATCGCCAACATCGCTTCTCTTGCTATCAAGTCTGGAAATGCTGCCATTCTCAAAGGTAATGCCATGAATCATCTTCAATGCCACAATATCGGCTTATTTGCTCACTATTATTCCAGGCGGAAAAGAGTCTACAGAGTCCTTTGTGGCCATCTCAAAAGTCATCTCATCAGCTCTTGAGACCACAAAGGTCCCCAACTCAGCCATCCAGCTCGTCACAACCCGCGACGTCATCTCCCAGCTCCTCGCTCAGGACCGTTATATTGATCTTGTCATTCCTCGTGGGTCAAATGAACTTGTTCGTTACATCAAGGAGTCCACAAAGATTCCCGTTCTCGGCCACGCTGATGGTCTCTGCCATATCTACTTGACAGCCTCTGCCAACAAGGAAAAGGCTATTACTGCTATTGTGGACTCCAAGACAAGTTATCCTGCTGCCTGCAACGCTGTCGAAACCCTTCTCGTGCAGGAATCGGCTCTGAATACCATCTTCCCTGCTGTTGCATCCGCTCTTGCGGCCAAGGGGGTTTCCCTCCGAGTCGATGAGCCCAGCAAGGCTGCCATTTCTTCTCTTGCACTGGAAGGTGTTCAAGATGCCACTCCCGAAGACTATGACACCGAGCATCTATCTCTCACCATTGGCGTAAAAACTGTTTCCTCTATTGATGAGGCCATCAACCACATCAACACCCACGGCTCTCATCACACCGACGCTATCATGAGCTCTGATTCTGCCGAGGCTGAACGTTTCATGAACGAGGTTGACTCAGCTGGTGTATACTGGAATGCCGCTACTCGTCTTGCCGACGGCATGCGTTATGGTTTCGGTACCGAAGTTGGTATCAGCACAAACAAAATTCACTCTCGTGGTCCGGTCGGCCTCGATGGACTGACTATTTACAAGTACAAGATCAGAGGTGACTACCAGGCTACTGCTGAATATGGAGATGGAGAAGGCAAGAAGCCCTGGAAGCACGAGAAGTTGTCCCTTTAGACAACTGCTTGCAAGAAGAAGAAAAAAGAAGAAAAGTCGACGGCATATTACGGAGGCGTTGGGTATAAAGTTTAACAGCTAGAAAAATAGCAGGCTGTTCAAGTCACGGTTTCAACACAATTATAGCGATCCTTTGTTCTACTGCATTTGTCTCATCATTCTATGTTGTGCCAATATTGACCCAGTAGCAAAAGTCCGTCTTCATCAGACTTCGCAGAAGTGTTTCGATATATTCCCCGAAGCACATGTTTTAGTCAGCCGGCACTCCAACGATTCCAGGTTGAGAATTCGTAAGCAAATCATAGCGAGGTGTTCTCATACTGCTTGATCAACTCATCAAGCTTGGTGCCTTCAGACTTGAAGTCCAAGGGGGTGACAGTCATCACTTGGTAGCGTATCCTACAAACCCGGAATTAGTATTTGGTTGATAATGAGCATGATCGTCCTGCTTACCTTTGAGCTTCGCCAAAGTTGTCCATCTTAGCCCTGCATCGGAAAGTGAACTTCTTGCAGTTAGCCTCTTCAAAAGCGGCCATGAATTTGTTGTCATCGTTTTCTTTGAGCTCCATCATCTCGTCGGCAGTTCGTCCCACGATCTGTCGACCAGAATCGTCAAAACAACTCAGCCATTGATGACTGGTGTGATCCGCAACGTTCAAAGAGAGGATGTACCGGTATTCCGGTTTTTCGTGAGAGATAGCACACTTCTCGCAATGCCAGGTGCCATCAGGCATTTGCGTAACCTTCTTATTACAGCCCTGAGATAGGCAAGCGGGGTAGCAGAAATTCTCCTGCTTGACAAAGACAATAGTGGCCTTGATAGTGTAGTAGGCCTGATCATCCATGCCGAGGTTCTCATCCTTGACCTGAGCAATGGTCTTGAGATCTTCCTTTCTCCCTGTAGCATTGCCCACAGACGCCATGTTTTGGTGGGTGGCAAATGTATCATTGCGACCAGCAGAGTCATACCAGCCCTTGAGTCTATGGGCATCAGGAATATCGGGGTCGACGGTCATTGTGCCAGAAGAGAGTAGACTGAGACTCTTGCCACCGAAATCAGACACCTTCGTGCCCTTGAAAGCAACCACTGATTCAGGAGGAGCATCGAAAGAGTTGGCCGACTTGCCCCAAATAGTAACACGAACCGAGAAGCCCGTATCATCCACAAGTGTTAATTCTCGCTTCTGGAATGGCCGGCCATCCTTCTTGGATGTAATATCTCCAATCTCGCCAACCTCCTTCAATACACCAATGACATCGACAGTATTGTCCTTCTCCACACTCTGGAGCTCCTGGATGGAGCAGAAATTGAACCTCACCTGCGGAACATTGGTCTGATCCTCTGCCTTCTCGATGACCGTGTCCCGTTCGAAGGTGAGCTCGTAGTCATTGGTAAGGTTGGAAAACTGTTTCTTGGCTAAGGCAACTCGGCAAGGTGTGGAGATGTAGTAGACAGAGCCTTCCTGCAGGCGGTCGTAGAAAGCGTCACACTGGTCGTTGAAACCAGTGGCCTTGATCTCACCGCTCTCATCGAGCAGGTTGACACTGAAAAGCTTTCCCTCACCAGTGGCCTTGTGCCATGTCTTGATATCTGACTTGGAGGTAACTCGGGCCTTGATTGTCCACTTGTGGGCGAAGGGCGACAGACCCTCGATAGGGTAGATGTTACTGCCAGCATGGTTGGCAGGTCGTGAGGGCATCGACTGTTGTTGCTGCTGTTGAAATTGCTGGGGCTGTGTCTTTGATTCTTCCTTCTTAACGCCGTAAAAATCGCCTCCAGCAATGGCACCCTCTTGGGCCGCTGGCTTGGAGTCGACGGCAAAGGGCTCGCCAATCTTTTCTTGGACGCCAAGAGATTCGATGACTTCGATATCGAGAATGACGAGAATACTATACAGTATTAGGGGCGTCCGATAAAGTCTGGGGAGATACATACTTCTTGCCCTTCAAGTTATTGGGTGTGTATTGCTTGATTCGGGCAATGCAACCACGAACCAGCTTGTTGTCGTGAACGACGTGGTTGGCTTGCGTAGCAAGCATGGTCTGAACGTAATGCTGCCCATCGCTCATCACAAGTCGAAATCGGTCGCCCCCTTGGGCCGAAGGGGCCATCTGCTTAACTTGTAGACATTGCAGAACAGGTACCGGGAAGAGCTTGCTGGCTTTATCAGGATCATTGAAGATCACGCTGGGCAAAAGTTAGCAAGTAACGACAGGAAGGTTAGGTGATAAGAACATACTCAAGAGCGCCTCGAGATAGCGCCGAAGCTGCGTCCATGTTTATTGGTCTTACGTGTCTTTGGGGTGGGTTGTGTATGCTGCTGAAACAGAGAACTCTTCGTTTTGTTCTAGGTGAGAAGTGTAGTGCATTAACGAGAAGGTGTGGAAGACGCGTTCAGCGCGTTGAGTGAAACGCGCTGTGGCAAGAATCGTGGGGTCGTTGGTTACGTAAGGAGTGGAGACAGTTGTGAAGGCACCTAACTTAGGAGCTACTGACTGTCCCTGGATTTTCGAACATTGGGAACCTTACCTTACTCCGTAAGGTAGAGAGTATCTTAGGTAGGTGCTTGAAAGACCTTAGGTTCCTATTTCTAGCTCATTTATTCTGTCCCATTAGCGATGATATTATTATGTAGCTGATGAAGATATCTCATGGCAACACATTGTGGCCTTTTTGCGACAACCACTAGAGGAATGGACACAAATGCCAAGTTCCTATGCAGCATTGCTTTCTTGTTCGGGCTGCTATGAACCAATCCTCGCCTAGTAACGGAGAGATTGAGAATTAAGCCATCTCTAAATCCGTAGTGTACCATAAGATCATACATCCACGCCACCAGCAACAACTACCTAGTAGCCAAGGGCCTGGAGGGCAGAGGATTTGCTTCTCGTTTGCAATGAGATCTCTAACCTTAGGCAGTAGTTTCGTAGTACAATCCCATGCATCCTGATAACAGTATTATGTCAGTAATTCCAAGAGTTTTATGATATTGTCCCTTTTTTTTTCCTCCTTCAAAGAAGTCCATTCTGGGATATAGGCTTTTCTTGGCATTTATAAACCTCTTGCCAGAGCAAGGCAAACAAAGTACCAGCTAAATCAGTTACCCCTCCAACATGACGTTGAGTTCCAGCCTGGACCTCGTTGGTACGTCAGATTGCCCCTCCACGTGCAACAGGCAGCATCACCTTCTTTCATTGCCTTTCAGCCCACGGTTCCACCAACCTACTACTACCCCAGCCAAAACATAGGTAAATAGAACTCGAGGAGTCTTTGAGGATGGCCGACGCAGATAATGCTACTCGCGCTCCTGAGAGCGACGCCCAGGAGACCCCTGCGGCCAGCGACAACATACAAGCTCCAGTCGTAGGCGAACATTGTGTTTCTGACAGACCAACCCGTAGGTACCATCCAGAACAGCATCATTGCAGATCGCTAACAATTGTAGCTTCGGGCCAGTCCTCCACAGGCGAAATCATCAAACTCAACGATGTCGATGTACGTGACCTACAGGCTCACCAAGCTCTTAGCTGACCCTCCCTTACTTAGGTCTATGTTTCGAAACCCACCGACTACCCCCATGCCCCTTCACGACTCCTTCTCCTTCTGACCGGCGGTACGGGAATCAAATCTACAAACAACCAGATCCAGGCCGATAAGTTTGCGTCGGAGGGCTATCTTGTCCTCATGCCAGACCTCTTCGCTGGCGACACAGCTCCTGGGGCCACAGCTATTACAGACGACTCCACATCCATCCTCGAGCAGTTCAAGCTGAAGGCCGTCGAAGTTACAAAGTCATTCCTCATTGACATGTGGCTCGCCCGCGTCACAGATGAAAGGGTCATGCCCATCCTGTACAAAGTCATTGATGCTGCGCGGGAGCAGTACGCGGATACGATCAAACAGGGCGACGGAATCTATGCCGCAGGATACTGTGTTGGTGCACGATTTGTTCTTCTGCTTGCTAAACAAACGAAGACCCCTGAAGGAGATGCAGAGAGCGGTGGTGTCAAGAATGGTCCTTTTATTAAGGCCGGTGCTTTGGCACATGCTGCTTCTGTTACACCTGATGATTTCAAGGACATCAGTGTTCCTCTCAGTTTGGTTTGTGTCGAAAACGACCCTCTCTTCCCTGACAGCGTTCGGATAGGGGGAGAAGACAGTTTGTCTGACGCAAACGTCGAGCATGAGGTTCAGGTTTATCCAGGAGTTCCGCATGGTAAGATCTCCTTAAATTTAAAACTTTTTTATGAGTCATCTAATGATTTTTAGGATTCGCGGTTGTAGGCGAGTACCAAGATTCATCAATCAAGGATGCTCAAGCCACAGCCTATGACCAGATGGTCAACTGGCTCAAGGCTCATTAACTTTTACCATGATACCTTTTGCTTTCTCACATGCGGCGTGCAGGTCGCTGCAGTGATTTCTGTTTGTGTCTTTGTTGATTTGGTTCAATATAAGTAAGTGATGGGGATTCTCACGGTGGGTGCAAGAAGACAGGCTACAATTTCCCGCACCCAACGTACTAGTGAACTGTTTGATATCCATGTTTTGGTGCTCAAATGGAAAGTCTTTCTGGAATGTGATTTTTGGGCTAGATTCAAATGCCACATACTGTAGCCTGAAACCATTCTCTACCTTAGGAGATAGTGCATATAATTTTACCCAGGTTCTTGGCATCTTCCATATGCTTGTGAGCCTCTTGAATCTGTTCCCACGGAAAGACCTCATCCACAAAGATCTTAAGCTTACCAGACTCGAAGTCTGGTAGATACTGCTCCAATCGGTCCCGTAGCTCGCCCTGGTAAACCTCGTCGCGGCTTCGAAGAGTGCTGCCCTCAATACGAAGTCTCTTGAACAAGATCTGAGAAATATCAGCATTAGGGACCTTGGCACCGCTCAGGGTTCCCAAAAGCACGATCCGACCATCTCGCGCAGCGACATTCTGGTTCTGCTGGAAGTAGTTTCCACCAACAAAGTCCACGATGTAGTCAACACCCTTGCCGCCGGTAGCTTTCTTGATCTCCTCCGCCCAGTCCTGTGTTTTATAGTTGAATGCAGCTGTTGCACCGAGCTTCGAAGTGATGAAGTCGAGCTTGTCCTGAGAACCAGCTGTGGCATACACTTCAGAGGCACCAGCGATACGTGACAGTTGGATGCCGGCAACTGACACTCCTGAAGCTCCTGCGTGCCACAAAATCGATTTGCCCTTCGTGAAGCCAAGCACAAGATGCAAGGCCTGAGTTGCAGTGATCCAAGCCTCGGGAATACCAGCACACGTGGTGAAGTCGATGGAAGCCGGTTTGTGTAGCAACATGCGAGTACTGACCGCGATGTACTCGGCATACGCACCACCATAAGCTAGCCCAAACACCTCATCGCCTTCCTTGAAAGCACCATGATCGCCAGGCCCAAAAGACTCAATGATGCCACTGAATTCCACGCCCAACGTCTTAGGCGCTTGAGGTGGCAGTGGGTAAAAGCCTCGACGCTGGATGATATCCATGCGGTTGATTCCAAAGGCTTTAATCTGCACAATAGCCTGCCCCTCAGTAGCGGAAGGCTTGGGCGTTTCGGCGTTGATGAAAAGGGCATCACGCTCGCCAGTGCCACCACGAATATCTGGAAGTAATGGTTAGTTGATCGTCACAGACTTGAATTGGCATGTTAGCTTCATACCGACTGCCTTGATGTACTCGGACATGTTTTCTGTATTAGAAATTTTTTTCGATTGTTGAAAGTTGATTTTAATGGAAGAATGTTCAGCTATGAAGTCAGAGGCTCTGTGTAGAAGGCAATGCCCGCATTTCACATTGTCTGCACCGTGGCAATGACGTACATTACTAATACAACTTAGAAGACGTCAATTGAAACTCCGGAGACGATGTCTGGCTTCCGCCGGACTTTCGGCCGGGAAGGTCTCCATAACAGAGACCGGCCCATTGTAAATAGAATACATCGATAGGTAACGTTAAGACATCTTTGTGTAACCAGACACATGTGAGAGTGTAGTAATGAGTTAACGACGACAGTGGTCGGTCCGCTGGCAGCGAACTCGATGATAACTTGACAGTGTATAATAAAGATTGATCGAAAATCTTTGAATTAAACTGGACTAAAGGATGGTCCGAGGCCGAACTATGCTAAGGTTTATGTTTTATTTCGACCACAAGTAGTTTATTGTAGTGCAGGAGTTCTTACGGTGGGAATAGTCCATGAGGATCTCCACCACCAGGAGAGGGATCTAGATTCAGCTAAGGTACGCGTCCATTCATACAGAATGAGGATGCCATTCGAACATGTTACAGCTCTCAAATAAAACAGTAAAAGCGAAAGGGAAAATGACAATTCTTGGGTTAAACAGGACTAGGCCACACGATAAGTAAGACCTTTCAGCCTAATTTCTTCTCCAACATCATAAAGCCCACGATTCCAGCCTCCGAATCGACCAGCGACGGGTTTACTCGATTAGGATACCTACGCTATTAGATAGCTGATAGTAGATCAACGCGTTTGTCAATACTTCAACGATAAATCATCATGACAGTCATGCCATCCGGAAACTCGGCAACGGGCAATATCGTCTGGTCGTTAGCCACCATGAGGGCCTAATCCGATAGTGGTTCAACATCGAGAGACCAGCTACCAAACCATGGAGAGCGACCTGCCTGGCTTTAGGTCCTCTTCCGCAATTCGAATCCGAGCCAAAAGTCCCGGCGATGGCAAATTAGCAAGCCCAATTATCGATCGAGTGCAATTAAACTATGTACAGTACTGTTAGCTAGAAGTCACCACTTGGACGGTCCGCGTTTTGGTGTTATCGACTACGGGCTAACTAAGTTAATTGAGTACCGACTACTGAGTGGACCTAGCAAATGAGGTCTTCCTGGTTGTCTGGGCGAGTAATATAAAACAAATCAGGCGAATTCTACGCGTCAACATCAACAAAACAACAAGACAGCTTTGGTGTTTGTTTTTAAGTGCTAAATCGAAACAAATCGAGATTTTCAACATGCAAAACCACCAATCTAGTCAAGCCACCGTAGCGAGCGTTGCAGTGGGATAAATTCAAACAGTTAGAACGAAACAGCCGACATGGATGATCTGACGACCGAGACAAGTGGTGGAAATGAAGTCCGGGTATACCTTTCCGAATATTATCACAGAGCCAAGCAGATTTGGGTGGCCAGAAACTTTACCACTGACAAGCATCTTAATACGTCTCACTCGATACATACTCCGTACTGGAAGTGGGCTTGAGAGGCTTGCGGGAGATCCAGCGCCTTGCTTGGGGTGTGAGCGGGAAGAGACGTAAAGGGATGGTGAAAACTCTTGGCACACCGTTTGGGAAATGTAGACAAAGACTCAGGCATGAGGTTAGAGCTTAAAGAAAAGAAGCTTGATCAAAGAGAGTTTCGGGCCAGCAAACCTACATGCTGCATACATAGCAATAGGCTACATCCGCTGCGTTTGTTGAAGATACAGGAACTGATCGTATGCCAAGCTTTCGATTCCTCCATGGCACGCCTCGGATCGCATCGATCAGAGGACCTGGCCTCGCTAGCTTTCTTAGATTAGAAGGCGGCCAAAAGCTTGTCGTTGGCCATCAGAAAACTACAGTACCCGATAATCCCTGGGCGCTGATTCTCATTTCTGTGGACTCGAGACGTGGGTCGCCATCTAAACTTACCACAGTGATAGTCGAAACTAAGACAAGACAGAGCTACCGAACCGAAAGACCCCATCGAGAATCCATGACTCGAAAGAGGTTGATGGGGAAAATACGAGACAAGGATGGTGCTTTCGATACTCAGTTTGGGACCGATTCGCCTCGCCTTGTATCAGGGGGATTCGCCTCGATTGAAGTCAATGCTGACTGACCTAAAAGCCAGGGGAACGGACAAGCCCTCATGATCCTCATCTTCAATCAAAGATAAGGCACCGAGATGCTAAAGGTGTTCAGGCTGTCTGATAACTAAACTGTGTTTTAGTGGTTCAAAGGGAAATTATGGAGGGTTGCTAACAGACAGAACCGTCGAGCCGCCTTATCGTCTGTTCTTTTCCCATGGTGATATCTTGCTGGATGATCTTAGTTTGCTCACTGAAAGGGATCAGCAAGTGCTACCTACTCCGTAGAGACTGGTGGGTATGTAGGTTGGTAGGCTCGATCTGACATGACAAGGGAGCTTGTATGTGTGGATGGGTGTCAAGACCCCGACCTTGAGACGGATGCGACTGTTTTGAAGCACTCATCAGGGATAGCACGGAGTAGCCTGAAGAGGAAAGTCGACAGACTTCGACTCCGTTGCCAACTCATGATCTAGTCCACCTCTAGGGCATCGAATGGACAGCTAGAAAATGACCGCATTGTTTCTCAACAACTTCTGTGTGACCATATCAGGATCAGGAGCCTTGAGTAACTGTGCTGCTTGAATAGGCTATCGGTGTAGCGTTGGCAGCCATGTGTTCACTGTTGCTTGGGCTCAGTGAGAACTCTGTTTAATGTTCCGGCCCTCCAGTGTAGTTTAGACCGCCCCCAGGTCTCCTAACCCCTGCCATAGGTAAGGTAGCCGGAACTCATTCAAGCCATTCCATGAGTACAAACCGCGTGGATAATTGCCCACTCTGCCACTGGAGAGTCCAAGACTCACTAGTCGGTGCACGGTGCATTGCGGATACTGTCCAATGGATATCGGGAGGGCATTGCCATGAGCCATCTCGTTGTGGTCTTGTCTGTTTACTCTATACTATTGGATTCACAGCTCCAGGCATGGCATAATCAGTGCGACCAATCAGATGGAGGCGCCAGCTCATTGTTGGTGGCGATTATTGCCAGGATGGACAAGTATGAGCTTCCCGGTACTACATGAACGGGTGATATTCGCTGCAGCTTCAGATGAAAGCACAGTTGAGGCAGAGAAAGGATGCGTCGATTTCATTGGAGGGGACTTGTCGAGCCGTGAGGCAGGCGGCAGCGAAGTCTGCAAAAGTTGAATAAGGGGATTGGCAAGACAGCGGGAAGAGATTTGTTCCTGCATTAGCGTCGCATTATGCCAGGGGAACTGACCAGTGAACGTGCCCACAATAGGAAGGCCATAGTCTATTGGACACTATACCTGGCGAAAGCAACTGGGGGGGCTGCCTTACACCCACGCGACAGTCCATCCATGCTTCTCATTTGATCTTCATTTCTCTAAAGTCAAATCATTAGATCTTCGGAAACAGAAAATCCTTCGATAGGCACATACATTCGCTTGAGACTTATCGATCGATCATTCTGATCAAATTTGGGAACCGCTCTGACTACCTCGCAATATCTACGGAGGTAGGTACATTTCAAACTCATTCATTACCATCATACATACTCCATACTCTCTTGTGGAACATGCTTCTATTTCAAACTGGCAAGAATTAACATGTCTAGCTCCCAAGAAAAAAAAGGCACTGTGACCTCGGAGTTCTGATCGTATCACTTGGATATTCGATGTGGAACGTCGGTCCGCTTCGGCTCATCCGACGATAATTATAGACGCAAATCTCTTGCCTCAGTAGGCTCAGTTCGTTATCAGTATCCGTACCTATATGGCAATACTACCCAGTATCTTCTTCCTCTCAATATCACCCGGTATTATCTGTCTATTTCTGGTGTGATATGGGGGACTAATTTCGGTTCAAAGATTGGAAGTCGAGCATGCATATCCGTAGGCGCTGTGGATGTCCGCCGACTTCCAGGTCCCTTTCACCCCTCTCATGTTTAGTAAGACTGACTGGTTCCTTTTTTAGCTGTCTCGGTGATGATACCTGTCAGAGCGCAAGACATCCATTTCCATTTGCCGGGGTTCCCACACCAGAGCACGAGGCAAAGTGGAAGGGCCCCCTCCCCCCACACACACGCTCTCAGGGCCCGTTCTCAGCAAAGCACCCCTTTCTTGTTCTTCAGTGGCAATCTGAAGAACGATTTCGCGTACACAGCAGAGCAACAGTCGACGCTGCCTAAACGAGGCTCATAATGTCTCTTGACGTTGAAAAGGCTATCGAATTAGGTAATACAACAACTATACCAAAAGGGGTGATAAAGAACTTTGACACAAATAAACGGTCTAGAGATAGCGTCAGAAGACGTGGCTGCTGGTTCCAAGTCTGGTATTAATGAATAGCTAGCTACCTTACCTAGTACCTTGGGTACTTTTTTCATCTGGGACGTTGTTTTCCTCGGCAAGAAGTTGCCCAGACGCCAGCGTCCACTAAGATAAGAACAACTCATGAACTTGTGGTTGTACAAAGCCTTGAGAGTACAACAACCACATACACTTGCAATCCTGGTAGGATTTGCCCCTAACCATGGTTCAATAACATGGCGACTGGTTGAAAGAATTAAGGCTTCCCTGCCGAGCTCATTACATATGGTAGTGTGCCACCGGAACTTGAGCCTAGATGAGCTTATCTTTTTGTCTTTTCCTGACTCTCGTCCGCTCTAGTAGACTTGCACGGGGCCTCTGACACTGGATGAATGGCCTGCTCGTACACCGTACCTACAGATTTTAATTAATCGCTATTCTCAAGGACCCCCCATGCCTCAGATCCCCTGTCGCTCCAGGTCCCACCCCTCCATCACTGATTCATTGCGGACCACACCCACACCCCCCATACCCAAAATCTCATTAACCTCCCTATCAGTCCCTGTCGAGAGAAGACCTCATCTTAATATAAAGCTCGAGTCCTCCAGTTCTCCAGACTCTCTTTTCTTCCTTCTTCCTCACCCACATACATTCATTCGCTACTATACCTTGACTTTTAGTCAATTTCACTCGTTACAGCACATCAACAAACTATACCAACTTTCGAGTTACCTTAATTTAATCCCAACCCCAAACAAACCGACAAAATGAAGTTCGCTACTGCTCTCGCTTTCGCTGCTGGCGTCGCTGCCCACGCCAAGAACGTTACCTACACCACCGAGGTCGTCACTGCCTACACCACCTACTGCCCCGGTCCCACTGAGATCGTTCACGGTGACAAGACCTACACTATCACCGAGGCCACCACCCTCACCATCACTGACTGCCCTTGCACTGTCACCAAGCCCGTCATCACCACCTCCGCTGTCGTCTGCCACGACTGGTAAGTTACTTATATCTGATGTCCTCAGCCTTGTCAAAATATCCATACTGACAATGTCTCAGCCCTGCTCCTCCCGCCCACCACGGCAACAACTCCACCCTGGTCCCCGTTTACCCTACCGGTAAGCCCGGCCACGGTGGTGAGAGCGGCAAGCCTGGCTCTCCTGCTGGTCCCGGTGCTACCCCCACCGCTGGTGCTCCTTCCGAGGTCCCCACCGCCGGTGCCGGTAAGGTCGCCGCTCTCTCCGGTGCCGGTCTCGCTGCCGTCGTCGGTCTTGCTGCTTTCCTGTAAATCAACAGCTAGCAAGCCTACTCCACGTCGTGCCTACGATGCTTTACGCTCAGTAATACTTAATTCACGTGGGGGCTTCCATCATTCCTGATGGAGTGGTGTGGGACAGTTAGCGATGGTTTGGTTTCAGTTGGGGATGCAAGCGATCTTTCAGGGAATGTATAGAACTTTTTATTTTGGGTTACGAACATACGGCACGGGAGAACCGGTATACCCTTGCAACGCTCTATGGAGTCTTGTCTAATGATGGCCACGCTTTGCAGGAGTTGAGACATTCTTGTATATGAGTTTTGTCTCGGTGTTCGGAAGGAGCTCGCATGTTCCCTGTGTGTGAGATCTTCTTTCGGGGCTGGGAATATAATGTGTTTTTTCGCCTTGAGCAAAACAGGACGATCTTGTCTAGCTTCACTCGCGGTTCGTCTTTGTTTCTGCTCCCATCAATAACTTCAAGAGACGCATTTCCAACCTCGAATCCCGTTTCCTCTTCTTGATACATATTTTTGGGTTGCCAAAAGTCTTTAATATTTGCCGTCAGGTTACTGGCGCATATATATACACAAAGCCGGGTGTGTTTATGGTCTCTTGTCAATCAGATTCAATGTTATTGCGAGCCTCTAGGAAACCATGTATCATAGTCAAGGCAAAAGCAAGCATTGCTGAGAGGCCAGTTTTGGCCCGGCATTATTAACTCTGTTGCCGTGTTTACGCTGTGAATATGTCTTGGGTCTTTGTTTCAGTTGTTATGTGCCGAGACAAAGCTAACGTTGGTTCACCAATAACTAAGCCACGCGTTGATACTGCCAGTAATACAAGGGCTGCTGAAAAAACTGATACTTTCCTGTGTCTTGAATTTAAGTCGCTTTGAGTTTTGGGGTTGGTTATCGAAAGCATGTACTTGGACGCCTTGCGACATAGCAATACGTCGGTTAATACTTTTTCAATGGTATCTTTGTTAGACTGTACATCTTCTTGGCATAGGAAGAGATCATATATTCCATGAAGAAGAAAAACATTTTTTTGATGCGGTCAGGCATACCATGAAGCTCACCCTGTTGAATTGTTTACTAAGAAGTGTACTACGGCAGTCGATCAGAGAGCTAAGTGATCCCGAATATCCGGGATATCACCGTCTAAGACATAAACCACCAAATAGGCTTTACAGTTTACTCGTTGCCAACGAACTCAACTATCACGGCTCGGTCTTATACCGACCGGGCCGTTATCCGTAAGGTCTACCGGACAAATGGGACGGTCATCTTGGCATGATGCGGGGAAGGTATATGGGATGAAGCCAGCGAACCACTTACACTTGTCCTGCCAAGCAAGCTGGGGAGAGCCGCAATTGATGATTTGGATGGGAATTTGTTTGGGGAGAACTCATCTCGCTATGTTGCTTGATACCGCTAGTCTCCAACAGCGCAAGATAGTTTCACTGGGCTCGCCTCCCCTTAAGATATATCACCTGTCTCTTCGCTTACCATCACTTCCTTTGATCCGAGATCTCTTTTCATGTATCAAAGTCAAACTCCCTCGCCAGGGCTTCTTTCATCAAGCTTGACCTTTGAAACCTCCTTTGGGCGGTTTTATTGTAGAGGAGATCGTCATACAGGCAGAGTTATTTATACACCGTCAAAGACGGCCCGGGATTTGTCGGTAGCGAGGTCCGATGCCGTTGAACCTAAGACCAGCCATTCAATTTATCATATACACTCGGCCCCCTAGCCTATCGGCTTCCACTCCGACATGCCCCTTTAATCACCGTGGTTGCTATTTGCTGTCAAGATATCCTTCCCTGCCAAAGCCCTTGGCGTCGACAAAATCACGGAGTTACTCATCCATACCAAGTACTGCATTGAATAAGGAGCCCAAGATACAAAGTAAGAACGAAATACCAGCTATGCCTCACAGCCAGCAAGATCAACACATACAAGACGAGGTACTTCGGCATAGTCTTGAGAACCCTGAAGACTTCTGGAGACACCAAGCCGAGCATCTTCACTGGCATAAGCCATACTCTTCAACCATCCAGCTCACTCAGAAAACTCTCAAGAACGGTGTTACACATGATAGCTGGGAATGGTTTCCAGGCGGCGAAATATCTACTTGTTACAATTGCGTTGATCGACATGTACTTGATGGGCATGGCGATTCCACCGCCATCTACTTTGACAGTCCTGTGACAAATACAAGGGAGAAATATACATACAGTCAGCTTCTTGGCGAGGTTGAGACTCTTGCTGGTGCTCTAAGAGAGCAAGGGATACAGAAGGGCGATGTAGTCCTGCTGTATAGTGAGTATACCGTGCATCGTTCCCCTGCAGTAGTGCTGGCAGCTAACTTGAGTGACAGTGCCTACGATTCCCGCTGCCGTGATAGGTATTCTTGCTGCTAATCGACTCGGCGCTATCCATTCTATTGTGTTTGGCGGTTTTGCCCCTAATGCTTTGGCGCAACGTATCGATTCATGTCGCCCTGTTGCTATTCTGACGGCGTCTTGTGGTATCGATGGCAACAAACCTCCAATTGCATATAAAGGCTTGGTAGAGGAAGCGATCCGGTTGGCTGGTTATAAACCTCATAATGTTATTGTCTGGCAACGAGATCAGCTCCATTGGAATCTCGACCACAAGACTGGTCAGCTCGACTGGAACACGTTAGTCGACAATGCCCGATCTCGAGGAATCAAGGCGGACTGTGTGCCAGTCAAGAGCACCGACCCTATTTATATCATCCACACTTCAGGCACAACTGGAACCCCAAAGGGTGTACTCCGCGACGCTGGTGGTCACGCTGTTGGTCTGCACCTGTCCATAAGTTATCTGTTCAACATCCACGGGCCTGGGTGTGTTTCCTTTACGGCATCTGATATTGGCTGGATCGTTGGTCACTCATACATCATCTACGGCCCACTCCTCACGGGAGCCGCAACTGTCTTGTACGAGGGCAAACCCGTCGGTACCCCTGATACATCGTCATTCTGGAGAATAGTTGAAGAGTATAAAGTCAACACCATGTTTACAGCTCCAACAGCTCTACGTGCAATCAGACGGGATGACCCCAATAACCAATCCTTCGTCGATTACGGCAAACGGGGTGCTCTTAGGAGCTTGCGAGCTCTCTTCCTCGCTGGAGAACGCTCCGAACCTACTCTTATCGACAGTTACCAGCAGCTCATGGGTCAATATTGCGCTGAAGGCGCAGCCGTAGTTGATAATTGGTGGTCTACAGAAGTTGGCTCCCCCATCACGGGGCGAGCGCTCGTTCCGCACGCTGGCAAACATCGCAAGACCGAAGTTCGTGGGCATCCTCCTCCTTGCCTGAAGGCTGGTAGTGCTGGGAAAGCAATGCCAGGCTTTGACGTTCGTATCGTGGATGATGAGGGCAACGAGGTCGAGAAGGGCTGCATGGGAAATATTGTCTTGGCAATGCCTCTCGCTCCGACAGGATTCCGCACTCTGTGGCAGGATGAAGAACGCTTTTGGAAAGGCTACTTGAAAAGATTCGAGGGGAAGTGGCTTGATACCGGTGATTCGGGCTGGATCGACCAGCAAGGTTACATCCATGTGATGGCACGCAGCGACGATGTTTTAAATGTCAGCGCGCATCGTCTATCAAGCGGTAGGTTTCAATTTCTTCCAACTTCAATCTGGACTAACAGTACGTAGGATCTATTGAGCAGGCCATTGCAGCTCATCCTCGTGTCGTTGAAGTTTGTATTGTCGGCGTACCGGATTCACTAAAGGGTCAGCTTCCTTTCGCCTTCGTAGCACTTTCAGGACAAGGCTGTGCAGATCCAGCAGTGCCGAGTGAATTAGTCGTCAAGGAAATACAGCAGTTAGTCCGTGGTCAGGTGGGTGCTATAGCCTCACTGGGCGGCATCATCCAGGGCAAAGGAATGATCCCCAAAACAAGGTCTGGCAAAATGCTTCGACGGGTCCTCAAGGAGATGGCGGAGAACGCCATTCGTGGTGACTTTGACAAGCAAGTTGCGGTTCCTAGCACGATCGAAGATATGTCGACATTGACTGTTGCCCGTGCCAGGATCAGGGAGTACTTTGAACGAGCAGAACCCGAGACGGATGGCATAGCGAAGGCTCGCCTATAGGGCGGGTTTGATATAAGCGACCTTTCTGAACATCACGAATCTTTCTGGTAAATTCGAGTGGCGTGATATTGGTGGAAGATACAGTGACTTGGTTTCTTCATCCACCGTCGATTTCACTTTGGTAACTAAGCCACTCACGATATTCTAACACACAATCTACTTATTTAACAATTGACGGTTGCTGGGAGAAAGCCAGTTCGAGACAAGCCTCCGTTTTGTTGCCCGCGAGGGCGTGTCAGACTCCAGTATTCTATATCGTAGCCGCATCCCTAACCACAGATATCCTATCCCACGTTACCGACCGTTTACTCAAAACAAAGGACCCTCCGATTTTTGGCCATCCGTGACCGGAGATACAGGAGTAAGATTGTGACCGAAACTTATTATGGCCCCTGTCCTAGACTCCGGTAAACAAAAACACAATCCCTAAGAGTACAGCTCAGTCCTTAGAGGATTGGCCACTCGACTGCCTCGAGAAGAGGCTATATACGCTATCCTGTGCCTTGGGTGCTATCTTAGTACTGGAGAAGCGTGCTTCGGGCAGTCTTTTCCCAGCCTGTAGGCTTTCGAGGATCCTATTGATAGCATTAGTCGTAGCTCAAGTACAAACGGGAGTTACAGGTACCATTCAGCACCAACAAACTTAACTCCACATCCAGCCGTTCTCCTGATTTCCTTTTCTAGTTTCCCTCCAGCAAGGCCTCCTCCGGCACCCGAGTATCGTCCAGCTGATCTTCCTAGAATGACATGGGTGACTTTCCGGCGTCCGAGGTGCAGTGACATCTGACCTCCGTGTTCGGTGACAAGCTGCTTGAGCTTGAGATCTGATATGAGGGGGAAACAACTCCCGTTGACGTAAACAGTCACCCCGTCAAACATCCGTCGGCTAGGCAGCCTTGCTTCTCTCTCTTCATCCTCAAGTTTTCTTGATTCCATGAGTGCTTCATATCCTTTTTCCTGAGCGTCTTCCTTCACCCCTAGACTCTCGCGCATCTTGCCTGGTTGCACGAGCATGTCCTTCACGCTCCGCTGTGCCCTTTCCTTCACGGCTTTGGGTACCAACATCTTGCGCTTCACATCGTAATCCTCTGAGCCAGCACCCCATGTGTCGCTTAGACGCTGTCCACCAGATAAGCCGCTGCGAAATTGGCTGTTGAGCTTGCGGTTACGGGACTCGCGCCAGCCAGTTCCAGGGCATGATTCCGGACGTTGGTGACCGGTTGACGATGAGTTCCAAGGGTCAAAAGATGCAGCGTGTTGAGGCTCGGCGGCCTTTCGTATAGGATGTGACATTTCTTTTTCTTTTCGCCTATGATGGAGGGTTATGACTTAACATCACCGGTTCCAGTTCGGAGTGGGTTATGATGTGATGATGAAGCGTTCTTTATCTTGTGTGGGTGCGTTGCTGTCATTTTCTTGCCGTTGTGTCATGTTGTGTCCGCTTTTGGCGCTGGCGCGTGTGACCGACTACTATATCCACGTCTTTGTCGTTGACTTGTGCAGGACCTCTACGCGTAGTCACATGAGTATGATTCAAGCGCTTACCCTATACTTCTGCTTCAACATTAGTTGAGACCTCAAATCGTTACCTTTGAATGTATTATCGTGTGTTGTTTCCATGTGTTTTAAACGGTTTGTTTGTTTGTTTTAGCATGCTGTCCTACAGTTTGATTCCAATCTGGACATCGCCATAACATAATTGGTCTTGTGATGTAAGAATAGGGGACCGAAGACGAAAATTGCCTGTCACCATCATCAAAACACCGCGTAGCCCGGAAGGGTAGAGCAAAAACCATTGTCTAATGAACTACCCATTTCCTCATTGGATGAAGGAGAATGCCAACAAAGCCCGCTGCAAACATGATGTGCATTGGATCTATGTAATATCACGGGCATCGCTCCAACTAGTGCCGTGCTGTGCACGATGAACCTGGTAGGCCATATACCTGAAACGGTCGATAGTTTGCTGCGGTACGGATAGGACATGTTGATTAACCAAACCCAAAAATCCCCGTTGGGCAGGCAGACCTCCTGGCAGGCATAAGTAGCAGGATGGCATGGCATGGCATGGCATTACATGAAAAAGACTACTATGTAGGTAGCTAGAACGCATCCGCGGCTTGCAACCTGTCTCACGCGCTGTAGCGGGCGGGTAGAGCCGCGCGCCCACCTCTCAAACCAGGTGCCTACAGTACAGTATAGTACAGTACCTAACAAGCAAACTACCTTAAGTTAAACATGTCACCTCAACTCTCATCTATCATCTTGATAAATGTATGTATGTATGTATGTGTGTCATGCAAGGCTCAGGATCAAGCTCAGAGTCAGGGTCAGGGTCGGGCTTGTGCGTGGGCCTGAACTTTGGCTGAGGCCTCTCTCTATCTGACTGACATTATGGTACGGACTCGATCCCATTCAAGTCCCCTCTCAGTCTCAGCTCTCCAATCTCTCGCAGTTGCCCTCTGACCATCCTCTGACCCTTGCGTCCAGACCTAATATACATTGCCATGATACACGAATTGCCTGGACCAGTCGGTGCCATGTCAATCACATAACACATCTCATGTATCCCTGTCACCCTCAACTCCATCACATCGACCCTTGTCTGAAAGGCCCGTTCCTCTCGCAACTCGGCCTTGAACATCCACCCGGTGAACGGCCCGTCTCGTCTCGCCAAGTTTGCCTCTACGTACGGAGGAAGGGCCAAAAAG